>JASSUY010014068.1:0-27554 GCA_032466535.1 Forpus xanthops
GGCCCCGGTCCTGCGGCCTCCCCCCGGAGGGCTCTGCCCGCGGGTCTGCGGTGGCTGGCGGAGGCGTGGGGAAGCTGCCCTGGCCCCCCGAACCTCCCGCGCCGGGACAGCAGCCCCGCCGGGGCCAGTCCGCCGAGCGCCTCGGCCTGAGAGCGCGGGCTGAGGCTGCGAGCTGTGCCGCTGGTCGTTGTGCATTATTTCCCCCCCGGCGCTTGGCGTTAGGACTCTTTTTTCAATGTACGTACGAGGGAGTGAGGGTATTTGTAATTAAGTTTTATGGCCACATGCGCTCAAGCCCCTGTGTTGCATGGTGAGCGCATCATAGGTGATGGTAAGGACGTTGGAAATGCTGTCATCGCTGTTGGGGAGCCTCCGACAAACGGATCATTAATGCGATATGTTGGCAACCGGTGTGTGGTATGGAGGGACCAAGTCTGATGCTCTAGGCCTGGTCCTCGGGCACCTCACTGAGGCTAAACTTCCTTTGGTTTGTAGTTTTGCCTGATGAAGGAGAGATCTAAGGATATCACCAACGTTAGAATAATTCAAACTGGTGCCTTAATGGTAGATGGGAACAGAAATTTGTCAGACAGTAAGGTACTTAGTGTATTGAATACAGACCTTCGAACCTTACCTAGTTCACTTACAGTGTTGCATTTCCTTCAGTTTCATCACTCAGTGCTATAGGTGGCAACTGATTTTAGCATTTAGAAAATATTGCTGAAAACCTGATGGGTGGTTGCAACTGTCTCAGAATTTTTTTCTTTGTAGACAAAATAGCTCTATTTTGCAGTGCTTTTACTGTGCAATCCATGGGGTTTGCTTTGGTCTATAGCTTGCTACTAGGAAGCGATGAGCTGGGAAGGCTGCTGGGAGTAGCTATGATCAAAAAAACTGGTTCTTTTTTAAAATGGCCAGGCATGTTTGAGGTCCTAATACATGGTACTTGTTGCTCCCTATGGATCTGTGCTGTGACCTAGTATTGTAGATGAGGTGTAGAGCAAAGTGGGCATCTTCACACATCCCCTCCTCTCTTGGCTTTGTTTAAGAATTACCCCCCAGTCCTGGTGCCCTACACCCGACTTGCTTTTTCAAGGCTCTTCTGTGATGCCTGGGTCTGTTAATATAGATCAGTTTAATTTCTAGCAGTATTTTAGTATCTGCATGTTAAAATTTAACCTTTTAATAGTCTTTTTGTAGTAACCTTGTTTTGAGAACAGGATGAAAAGATGTGCTTTAACACTTTGTGATTGGAGTGTGGAGATTAAACTGGGAGTAGGAGTAGATTAAACTGGGGGTGGAAGCATTTGAGCTGTGGTTTTCATTCTGGTTCTTCCCATGTGACCTTTGTCAGGTCTCATAGGTCATAGTCTTTAAAAAAAACTTACCGTTGGCTTACCTGGATCCACTCCTCTGAGGTGTGAATGTATGAACTCTCCAGCCTTAGAAATCGATGACTTCTTTAAAATGTTTCCATCTCAGAGTCTGAAAAACGACTTTGCAAGTCTGCTTGCCGCACAATGTGTAAGGAAGTGGTCTCAGACTCATGGACAATATCTATGAAATCTGTATCTTAACTCTCTGAAGAGGCATTTTGAGCCCTTTCTGGCAGATGGAGATTTGGAGGGAGCTGACATCCTGATGCTTTCTGGAATTTTGGGTCACAAGCCCTTTCTCTCTCTTCTGTGGCTTTTTGGAATAAGAGGTCTGGAGCTGAGAGCTTGCAGTTGCTCCCACTGCTGCTGTGTGGGACAACAAAGGGAAGAAGAGGATCTCCCCTCCACATTGGCTCTTCAGGAGGAAGTCCCTTGCTTAGATGTACACATTTGGAGCTGTCTGTGGGAGAGGAGAAACTGAAAGGCAGAGGTAAAAGTAGCAGAGACAGCACCATTATCTTTCCTTCTGTGAGGTGGTGGGACTTGAAAAAGACTGAGTGGTCAGCTTGCTTCTGGGTTCCTCAGCAGGAACTGAGAATCCGGAACTGAGCATTACTCATGGGAGAGGAAGACTCAAGAAAATAGTTCCCATTAGGCTGGACTTTTCCCTGGGCTTTTCTTACCTGGCTGCTCAGGGAGCTTGCTCCCTGGCTCATGACCAAGCAGTTGCCTGGGGAGTTGGCTGTCTGCCACAGGGCTGCCATGGCTTGGGGCAGGCTTCTTGCTGGGCAGACCACTGCTATCGAAGAGCTTTTGTTTCCTGATAGGAAAATTAAAATTCCAGGGGAAAACATGCCAATTCCACAGAAGGAGCTCTTTTTGGTGGACAGGCGTTCCAACCAAGTGCATATCTGACTTGCACACCCTTATGCCCTGCAGGCAGAATGCTGTGGCCTGGGCTCAATGTCCAGACTTAATAATTGGTGTATTGTTTGCTGTAATGTATTCTGACTACCAGATAAAAATTGTGCAGAGAAGTGCCATACAGAGCGCTATAATTAAAAGCCTTAGGAATAGCCCATTATCTTCAATTTTAGCCTTTAAACTTTAGCTTGCACAAGGGCAAAGTGTGTGTGTGTGTGTGTGTGTCTGGAGAGGGTGGAGACTTGCCTTTGGCAGATGCCAGTTGTAGTGCTGGAAACAGGTTGATGTGTTCAAAAGGTTTCTTTCTCATTTCTTTTCTGTGGGGGCTGGGGAGAGAAACTTAAGGAAGGTGCCAAATTGGCTCTTCTAGATGAACTTCTCTGTTTATCTCCCAATTGCATCAGTGTCAGTAGTTGTATAAGCTTTCTGACACTGTTCACTATGTTAGAAATTCCTTCAGGCCAGGGTGCAAACATTTAAGCAGAAGGCTGGTTCATTTGGTACTTGGCAGAATGGTGTATACATGTGTATGCATATATATATATTGAAGCTTTATGGCAAGTAATGTAACTTTTGTGTTGGCACCATGAGGTGGCTACACTGTCGTTAGGGCTTGGACTAAGACCAGTGTTGCCCTCCATAGCATCCTCTGCAGAGCTGTCAGGTGTTAGTATCTGGAAGTCTGCTTGATTTGCTTTGCAACTTAAATGGGCGGAATGCAAAATGTGTGAACACTTGCTTTTCCATTGCCTGACCCATTTAGCCTCCCTGATGCCAGCAGCAAGCTAAAATTTTTGCAATACAAGGAGTTAATTTGCTTTAGCAAGCTTTTCTGGCACAAATAATAGTGAGTGAGGAATGTGTTGTCTTTTCCCAAAGTAGAGCTAAGCAGTGCTGGGGCTTGTCTTGGGAATGCTTTTGATGTCTTAAGTAGCACTGGGAAGAAGTATCAAGCTATGTTTAGAATCCTGGCATATGATGTTGATAATCCTATCATATTAGACCTAAAATGTTGTGTAGATGACACTTAAAAAAAATTGTACTTAGGATGTGTTCAATACTGGTGAATGTGCATGAGACTTCCATGATTGCAAGCAATCAAGAACAACATGTTGCTGAGCTATGTTGAACAGTGGGGCTCTGTGTCTTCCTGAAAACTCAAAAGAGGTGTTTTTTTTTTTTTTTTTTCCTTCTTGTGTTGTCACTGAAGGTGTTTAATTAAGGTATTTTCTTGTATTTCAGAAAGTGTCAGGGATGTTATTGGGAGGAAAATCAAAATTTCTGTCAAGAAAAAAGTAAAGCTGGAAACCAAGGGAGACAAGGTGGATAACAAGGTATTGGTAAGTACGACAGAATGACTCTGATTATATATGTGAAGTAAAAGCTTTTCAGGAGGCATTAATTCTCCTCTGAAAGGCTTCTTTGAACTTTGTGTGTGCCATAAGATACACTTATCGCTTACTTTCATACTTTCTCACTAGCCTTCTCAGCAAGTTGATGTGAAGGCATGCACATGAACACACATGTTTATTATTGAGTTATTCTTCAGAGTTTAGGGTATTGGGTTGTGGATGATGCTAAAGCAAGCTATTATTAGGACCTGTTCTACAATAATTTGCTGCATTTGCTCATTAGGTTTCTTGTTTACATCTGTAGGAATTTTGAGTGGATGAGAAATGTGAAATGAGGCATGTGGAATTATTTATCTTTTGAGAATCTTCTGAAGCTGTTATGTGGTGAATAGGAAAACTGTTGTGCTTTTTGAACTCAAATGACTATTTGTACTTTTTAGTATTCTCTGTTAAGTCATGCATCTGCATGTTAAAAGAAATGCTTAATGTGTGGGATCTTCCCTTGTCATTCCTGAAACTGTAGTGGAGGAAAGTGTCAAATTAATCTCTCTTAAGTATGTTTTCCTGTTTTCTCAAGAATAGTTTTGCTGGCCTCCCTTGATAAGAAGCAAGCTGTGGTAATGAGCTGGTATGGTTACATACTATCTTGAATACTTGGATATGCAAAAAGAGATGGAACTTTATTTCTGTGTTCTTTTGCTACATCTTTCTCAGGAGAACTAGAGTAACACAAATAAGTATGCTGCTGCTATATTTTGCAAGGTATTTAAGATGTGGTGCTTTGTATCTGTAAAAATGTATTGCAGATTTGAAAGTTTAATTGCCAAAAACTGTTGTTACAAATTTTGAGTAGGTGCCCTATGCAGATACTCTGTTTTGTCTTTAAAATCTGCAACTTATTAATCAGTTCTGAATTGTTTTCATAAAGTACATGTTGCCTATTCTTGGGCAGTAAGAATGTAGATAAGTCTACTTTTCAGCGAGAGCAGCTGCTTAAGGAATTTGAAGTATTTTCTGCATATCTCTCCATGTTATATGTGGCTCCTGGATTTACAGTTCTTGTGGCGGAAATAGGTTGACTTTGTAAATGCTGATGGATTGTTCTAGTGTATTTGAAAGCCATGTTTATAGGGAAGGCTGACAGTTTCACTGAAGTGGTAGCACTTGACTGACTTTTTGTTTTATACAGAATCATTATTCTTATCAATAGTGAAATATATTGTGGAAATACTGCAATGCTGCAATGATATGACGGGACCAAAAGAATGTTGAGATTTGAATTGCCAGTGAGGTTTCGGAGGGTTGTACTGCTTGGCCTAGATGTAATGACTCGTATGTTTTTTCTCTCTTTAATCTCCAAAGCTCTCAGGTAGGAGACTTTAAACTTTTATGACTGAAGAGGTACTGCAAGAGAGACACTTCTTTAAGGTGTTCACAAGTTAGTGAGCGCTTCTTGTGAAGACAGCATGCACGCTGTCTTCAGTGCAGAGGATAAGTCTTTCAAGGGGATGAAATGCTGAAGGGGATGTTGTCTGGAAGAACAAATGGTTCCATGCAAAAATGCAGGGCATTTATACTGGGGAAGTGTGGGGGGGAAGTTTTCATGGTTAGAGAAATTGACTGCTGACTGCTTGGGTTGGATTTTGCATTTTCTTCTACCACAGAAGAAAACTGCCCTGTGTGAAGCTACACAAACCCCTATGGCATCTTTTTTTACAGTGTTTCTGTAATTGCATGTGTATCTTTATGTGGTTTTGGGTTTGGTTTTGTTTTTTTTTTGTTTGTTTGCATGTTGTGTTTTTTTTTTTGTTGTTGCAGAAATGCCGAGTGCTGTCTGGTGTGGCTGAGGCCAGAGAAGGCTGTGGTTCCTTTTGGGGATTCAGAGTTCTCTAAAATGCAGAGTGCTCTGAAAATATGACACCGGTGACACCTTAAGTTGTCATAAGTTAGTGGAAACTTTTTGGCCTTACTGTGTCTACACACTCATTTTTGACCTGTGAAATAGAGGAGATGTACCCTCCTCTCATCCAAAGGGTGATGCTGAAAACAAATAACCTTGCTTCAGAGATATGCAGATGCTTAATACTAAATGCCACAGGAAAGCTATTGACAAAATTAAGAGGTTTTGTACTCCAGGCTGAGACTTCACAATATTCAGTAAATAATGCAATTGGTCACATTCTGACCAGGGCAGATAAAACTGCACACTCGAATTGCTGTGCCTTGGATAAGCACGTCAAACTGAATGCTGAATGAAGTGTTGGCAGCAAAAGCGATTCAGTAATTAAAGACTATATGCTTAAGTGTATGCACCAGAGGGATCAAATGTGATTGCATGGGCAGTGTTCATGCCAGTGCTCCTTGACTCCTGAGAGCTTAGTTTTGAGATATTAATCTTTTGAGCCTGGTCTCTTGAGTGCACGTGTAGTGATTAATTGTTTTGAGATTTTGGTTTAAATTTTATTAGTAGTTGGGAGTTTACAAGCAGATTAGGTAGCATACATTGAGTCCAGCACTTAATAAGGAGAAAACACCAGTTACTGTCAGGCTAGCTAACCCCAGAGCCGTGGTGAAATTGCTCAAGGTTTTAAAGGAGGTTGATGGCAGAGGCTGGCACTGTGCCCTAGTACCCAGATCTGTGCTTTAATTAAATGATTTCTCATTCTTTCTTTCTAGGAAATTTGAGTAAAATCAGTACTAATTTGAGAAAGGAAGATTATTTAAAAATGGCTGCACTTGGTGGGTACCTAGGAAAGCACTTGACCCCTAGTTCTGTTGTTAGTGTATTCAAGGTGCAGAGCATTAGAATATGGATATCACCATCTACTTCAGTCACTCTGCTAAGGAAATTCCTCTGATAATTAAGATAGAAATAGGAATCTGAGAGTAGAGATGAAACAGTGGAAAACCCCTGCTGTTGCTTGAAATAAGGTCCTAATGTTGAACTGGTAAAATTGGTGGATAGATTCCATGCTTGCCTTAAGGTGCTTTAGGATCTCCGCTTTCAGTGCCAGAGTTTGGAAATTATGACTAGGAGTTTTGATGTAAAACACACTTTTTCAGTCTGCACAATGAATTTTCTGCCGTAGTATTCTCAATCTGCAGTCGCTTAGTTACTCAGTTAGTCATAATGATGCAAACCAGTAACTATAGTGAGCTGCTCAGCTGCCTCTGGTCTGTTGGTACCAGGTCTTGGGTGGTCAGGCAGCAAGCTGGTACCCAACCCTGAAAAGGCAATAACTAGCTTAAGTGGGGCAGGTCAGTCCTCACATGATTAGATTCAAACTCCAGCTCTATCCAAGTCATCTTGATACTTTAGCAGATCAAAGCTGCTGTTAGGTAGGGTGAGGAACCTTTCAGGCGACAAGCTGATTAGGAATTGCTGCCCCATGAGCAAGGGGTGCCAGCAGTCCCACCATGCACCAGCAAGGCAGGCAGCAGGACCAGGGGTGGTGGCCGGGGGTAGCTCCAGAGCTGAGGCAAAGCTGAGGTCAAGCTAGGCAACTGAGTCGGTGAGGCAGGCACAGCCAGGAAAATAACCAAGCGCAGGCATTGCTCAGGCTGGGACCATGTGGTGGAACTCCAGAGCAATATGGAGAGCCCTGACAAGGCTTCTCCCAGCTTTTTGGTCACATACCTCTGCCATGTTGGGTGCGGGCAGCAAAACTGAGGCAGGCTGCCCTAGCTGGCTCCATGTGACCCTCAAGCCGGGGGCAGAGTACTATTGCTTTGGGCTTCAGTGTGGTTCTCACAACAATAGTCTTACTGGGTTAAAATAGATAAAGATATCAGTATTTTGTCAAGGATTGCTTTGGTTTCCTGAGATTGTTTTGCTTAAAGCTGTTTTCTTACAAGGTCAAGGCTTAAGGCTTCATGCAGAATCGCTGCTGTGTTCCTTTCTCACACTGGCAACTGACCTTCTCTCCAGTTTCAGCTTAAGCTGATGAGTATGTAGAGGTCTCAGTCGTAATGATAAGAGTCACTTTCTGGGGGTCTGGGGAAAGGCAGGCAGAAAAAAGAAGAGAAACTTAATACCTACTCCCTCTCATGAGGGCCCCAGCTTTTGACATCATAAGGGATCAGTCAGAATGTCCTGTCCAGGAGAAAGATTGCAGTGTTTTGTCTTGGCTTTTTTTTTTTTTTTTTTGTTAAATCAGAGGCCTCAGGCCTCACCTTCAGACAAACCCCACTTGGAAACAAAGTTTCTTGATTTCAGTGTTTGTGATGCTGCTTTTTCACCCTCGAAAAAGCCAAGGTGGTGTACAATAATCAGTATTTTGTACACTCTGTGAAAATACTAAGTATTTTGCTGAGTATATCCCATTGCGGTTTCTTTCTGTCAGATTTATTGTAATTAATAGCAATGAGAGGTAAAATTGTAAGACAAAAGCAGGATGTTAAATACATCTGACCAACTCCTTATGAAATCCTGATGTTTTCAGGAGTGGCTCATAACCAGAATTCAGGATTCCTCTTACTTTTTGTTTCTTTCCTGTTAATGAAAGAGAATACTCCTAGATTAATTGCCTTTGAGATTAGTTTTCCTTTCCAAAATAATTTTATTTTAGACATTAAGGACAAGGATATGTCACAAGAGACCGTGCTCTCTATATGGCTGGTCTGTTTTTTTGCTGTGTTCTTGGGTTGTTTGGGTGTGTTTCTGTTATGATTCTTTTTTTTGGTAGTTTCCTAAACTTAACAGCATGAAGTAGTGTGATATGTAGTGACCAACAGCACTTTATTAGGAAATCCCCTTGAGGATTCTCTGTTAAGCTGCTGCCTCAGGTAGTTTATGTTCTTCTCCTTGTTAAAATACCACAGTGGTGCTTCTGGAACCAGGGCAGTTGCTTTGGCAGGTGGCTTCGCTGGGAGTAATCTGTATGTCCTTGTCACTTTCTTTGGGACATATGTTTCCATGGGCTTTTAAAACAACATTTTTAGTTGACTTCCTGTCAAACAGGTTTATATTCTGTGCACATGGTGTGAGATTTCATGCTCTGCTTCTAAAGACTCACTTCTATTTAAAAAGATCTGTGCATTCACTTTTAAAGGAGCAGATTTGCGCTGTCCTTGTGGCTTCTGAATGCTGTCTGAATAACCTGGCTGACTGCACTGAGGCAGCTGAGAAAAGCCTGTGTGAGCTGCAGTGCCTGTTCAGCTATAAGGGTGGCAGCCTCCAGGTGGAGGCAGAAATAATATTTAGCATTGCCAAAACTATTTTGGTGCTTGTTTTTTGTTGCTCATCTTCTATCATGATCCATCCAAGATACTCTTTTCGAATAGATGAATTTCTCTGGGAGGTGCAAATGTCTTGCCTTAAAAAATATGTACTTGTATATTAAACAACCAAAAGCATGAAGTTCACAGGGTTGTCCAAGGTTAATTTTATGTAAAATGTGTGCAATCTTGCACATTATATCCTGACAGCTGGTGTGTGATAATTGTGTTAAATATGGACATTCTTTTAAAATAATGGTTTTTCCTCTTCCCTGCCCAGAAAGTTGACTGTCATGACATATATCTTAAGTGTGTGTTTATGAAGGTGAAAGGAAGTAGGTGTTGGTACATCCCTCATGCCAGGAAATCTAAATGAAGTGAGGTAGAGTAATCAAAAAGTACTTATATGTGAAAACGTATTTTAATACATTTACAAGGTGCCTCTTAGAAAACAATTGAACTGTAGCCAATAAGATTACTACAGAAAAATGAAATAATGAGTGCTGCTGGAAAGAGAATTTATTAATCCAGCCATGCAGGTGTATATGGTCCCAAAATAGGACCTGTTTAAAAAAAAAAATACTCATTGATGTGCAAGTTTGACTGAAATCTATGTTTACGTTGTACATTGATCTGTAAGGTTACTTTTTACTGGTGAGAAGATTTACAGACCTAGCATTCTGATGCTCTGATAGCGCATGCAAATGTTGAATTCCTTTTTGTTGACATGTTTCCACTCTTGTGAGGAGAAACTGGCATTCAATGGAATTAACCAGGTTGAGAGAAATGCTTCCCTCCCTTTGGGTTGGTGGGGTTGGGAATTATTGCCCCCCACCCACCCCCCCAATTTCCAGTTCTTACTTCCAGTTTTGCTTTTCCATTATTTCCCACAATCAAAGCATCAATTGCAGATTGAAACTTGTTTTGTGTTTAAATCAGTGTTGACACACTTTTTGGGTTATAAACTCTGAGGCATTCCCTCAGGTTTGTGTGCATTAAGGGTAAGATCTAATCTACTTGCTTAATGAAATTGGCCTTTGACCAAACAAAACCAGTCCTCTTTCTCTGGCTATCCATGCAAAATGTCCTTTTAATGCAGCTCTGACTGGAGTTGTATGTTTGCTTTTGCACTTGCTTGGAGCATAGATTTGTTGGGCGGCAAAGAGCATAGTACATTCTTTGCGCACTTTGGGAGCGTCCTATAACCATTACAGCAGAAGGTCAGCTGCTTGCTGTCCTTTAATTTTGGGCAACTGGTGTATGCAGGGAAAGGTAAGAAAAGGTAACTTCTCTTTCAGTGCCTGCCCGTGTTCTGTCTTGTGTACTTTGCATGTGCACACTGACCTGCAGGTGTCTGGAAGGAGGAAGTGTAAATATTATCTTGATGTTAACCACTTCTGGTTTCTCATTCATAGCTCACAGGGGAAAAGGACTGGTGGAAGGCAGGAATCCACTATGGCTCTGAATTGTTCATGGGATCAATAAAAAACTAGTTGTGTGTGTTGTTTTCTTTTTCCTTGTGTCCGTGTTTGTTTTATTTTTATTTTTAAAATGCCACACTCTTTCTACTTCTTTGGCTGAATATATAATGGTATAATGGTACCAAAGTGGTTTGCTGATGTACTTTTGTTTGTAGGTGGCCTGCCTCCTGCCACTGTTATTCGTGAAATGGAGCTTTCCTAAGCAAGGACTTGCATTGAAAACTGTGCATAAAGGCTTCAGAAGACTATTACATATATTTTCATAAAAACTGGAAATACACAATAGAAGATGAGCGTTAGGGTCAACTTCTTGTCTCAGTCACTCTTCTTCACTGATGGCTTTTTGTTTTTCTTTTCCCCAAGGAAAAGCATATGTGTTCTTTGGTAGACCAGTATAAATGCAAAAACCTTGTCCATATTTACTGGTGGCTTTCTTTTCCTTTCCTTGTATGGCTTGTTTTGCCTGCTTGAAGGTACTTATTCTAAGAAAAGACTTTTTTTGCGCAGCGAATGTGTTTCACTTCATGTAAGTGGTGTGGAGGAGCACGCTGTAAGCTTAAGAGGCCACAAGGGCTGCTAATTCAAAAGTTAGTGCAGCATACTGTGAAAAAAGCTTCCTGTTGCTCAGAGCCCCTTGTCTCCAACTATAGTTGCGGTGGAAAATTGGTGGGCATCACTGATTTGTCTGATTATTAAAATAGTTACTTTGGATCACTTAAAATTCTGCTTCATTTTTTTTTCTCAAGATGGTGGTAATTTCATCCTGTGTAAAATAATTACAGAGCCAGGATGTAAAATTACTCTAACTATAATGGCTGCTAGCTGTGCTTCATACTGCTATCGGAGTCCCTAACCTGGGTTAGAATGATGGTCCCCAAGCTGATTTCTGCCCTTGTTCCTGTCTTATTTCTCCCTGTTTCCAGAATACCCATTCTGGCAAGTCATAAGTGACAGCTTTTTGTTAATGATAGCTTCCCTAATTTGATTAAGATGATAACTATTATGATGAAAATTTATTCACAAGAGCCAGAGTCTGATAACCCAGTGCTTCTGAAACAGACCTAACCAAATTACTTGCCCTGCTGGGTGAGGGAAGAGCTACCCTGGCTTGGTGAGTAGAGGTTGCAGAATAAGGTCCAAATAGCTGCAGGATGCGATGTTAATGTTAGCAAAGCAAAACAAGTTTCTGCTGGTTGGTACAAAGTTTGAACAAGAAGTCACATTGCTGGTGGGGAGTGTGAGAAAGAGAGATGGTTGCCTGGCCCCATAAGGACCAGGGCAGCAGCTCTAGGGGGAGCAACAGGTAGGTGGAGATTTAGCAAAGGGGAAGGCTTCTCCCCTTCTCAGCCAAACAATATTTGCTCATTACTATATTACTGTTACTCTTAAGGGGGCTTCACAAATTAATCCTGACAGCGCTCTCCCCTCTGAGCAAATACAAACTGAAAGGTCCACATATGCTGTGAGGCTATTGCAAAGGTGTTCGCGGGACAGAAACTGTGAGCAAGCAAGGAGCAGCTCTCCCTTGGACAGGTTTGCGTTTCTGGATCTTCTTTGCAGAGTGACCTTTATTTAAAAACAAAAACAAGAAAAAAACCCAAACTAAACTTGTGGCTGGACTTCTGGGTGCTGGACATGTTGCAGCTTATTCCCTTAGCTGACAAGTGGTGTTTGTATCTCTGTGCACAGTGGAAGGCCTGTGTGACAGCAGGATGAGCTTCAGCAAGTGCGCATGTGGGGATGGAAAGTGAAAGGGGAGAGTTTCTATCAGTTTTTCTGTTAGGATTTGTGTCCTGCATTGCTTTTTCAAGTGGTGTTTTTTTCTGTGGTTTTTAGGTACGTTGTTAAATAGATTTATTTTTTTCCCTCTTTCCACAGTTAAAATAGCAGTTAGCAGTGTGCTGCCTGTGAAGGGGGCAGCGACATGGTTGGAGTGTCTGGGGGAGCTCTTAACAGTCAGTCAGTGCTTAGGAGGCTGAGGTCATTCAGAGCAAGCCATTTCCATTTCTTGCTCCTGAGTGCTTGGAAGATTCTTGCCAGAGGCATGTCTTTATGGAATAAGCACTTCAAGTGCATGTTATGTCCTCAGGTCTCTGATTAAACCTTAAACCTTAGGTGGAGCAATTCTCTACCTAAAACTTTGATAAACCACTGCCTTTGTAAAGCTTCATGAGATTTTGAGGATTTTGAGGAGCTAAGTTACAGATACCTGGTTGTTCTTGGGTCATGGGAGGAAAACAAGAAGGTGATAGAGCTGCTGCAGAACAGTTTTTACTCAGATCTGGTTAGGGGAAGTGAATGGCTGTTGACCCTAATCTGAATTGGGTGACAGGGCATTTCTGTGTTTGTTCAGGGGCAGCCTTAGAATGAAAAGGCTTCTCTCTCTTTGCCCTCAAGGCCATTACCCAGATGGAAACTTTTCACACAAAACTATGGATAAAGGGGAAGCCTTGTTAAGAGAGGAAGGTCTGAAAACACTTGGGCCTGGTGCTTAAGGATGATACTGTCTTACACCCCTGCATGTGAGCTTCTACTCCAGCAAAGGTCTCTGGGAGCCTCTGGTGGGGAGCAGTGAAGGTAGTACAGATAGTGCAGCCCACTTTAGCTGATGTTTACCATGTTGCCAGTAAATATTTGAAGAAATACTAGCTTTCTTAGGTACTGATGAGTAATAATTTCTGCTGTTTTGGTAAGTTTATTCATATCCTAAATCCAAAATAGGTAACTTTTAAATTATTAGTAATAGTGTAACATGAAAAAATGTATTCTAAATACAACAAGCAGTTTTCTTAACTATGTTACTGTTCACATTTGTATCTTGCGAGTGTAAGAAAAGCACAGTGGGCTTTGGGCTTTCTGTTCTCTGATATCAAGAAGATGAAGAAATGCGCGTATGTTTTGAGAAGCATATTGTTGTGTGCTGTGTGCAACTGTGGCAAAAAACTGTGGGTATCTTTTTACCCCTTTTCCTACCTTTCTATCTCCTCCTTTGCTGTCCTTCCATCTTTGCTGCTTCAGCAAGTCCCAGGAAACTTTTCATGTATAGATAACCATCAAGATGTGTATTTGCTTTTCAGTCTACCCTTTCTCACACTGGTGTCCTCATTTTTGCAGTGGTGTATTGCCTGACTTGCTTCTTCTCTTTAAAGAGATAATACAGGTATCTCCAAAGACCTCAGTATCCATGCAAATATGGGGATGATGGACAGAGCATAATGCTGCTATGCTAAAATATGTTGATGGCTGCTATGAACTTATTTTGTTACATGGCTTTGATCCTGCTGGCCAAGTTTTCTGCTGCCTTGTTCTCAGATTTTATAAAAAATCTGTGCTAGAGCTGTTATTTGTGTGATGGAAGCAGTTTGGTTCATGCTGGGTATTATGGAGCTGTTAGTATAATCTGTCTTTATGTTCTTAACACCTTTTCCAAATCTTATTTTTTGGTTAAAGCAAAACAAAGCCCAGAACAACTTCTAGCATCTCAACAGAATGATGTGCAAAATGATGCTTTTCCTGAGAGGAAGCAAGCCATTAGCATGGACACAACTCAGCTGTATTGGTCTCTAGGTAGGTGAGATGTTGGGCTGAAGGAAGAGGAAAAAGTGAAAATGAACCAAGTGAAGAACTGTAGTATAGCATGGCAATTTAAACACAATTAATTACCTGATGTGCCAGAGCAGTCTAAAAGACTGTAAATAGCTTTAAAAGATTTTGTCTGTGAATACAGTTCTGTGTTCCCCTATTTTTATATTTTTCTCTTTGCTTTGGGAAGACGTCTTCTAAGAGATTTCACGATTTTGTCAATTTTCAATAAATTTGACTGTATCTTTTGTAATCCCTACTACTTCCTTCACAAATTATTTCAAATCCACTTTTCTGCTGTTTTCTTACTTAGTTATATCATGTAGACAAACAGCAGGAGAAGCTGGAGGCTGCTTTTCTCAGGCTTCTATGTAGGTATGTCAATGAAAGCTTGGAAAAACTGGTAGTCTAGAGAAGAGTGTATATTCAATCTTTAGCCAAATGCTAAGAGAAGTCTTCAGGAGTGGCTTAATGAAGCAGGGATATAAGTTTTGTTTCAGTTGTATACTGGTTTTGTTTTCTTGCCTGCCCTGAGTACTGCTGAAAATGGTAAAATGTGTAGGTCTCAACTCTCTTAAGAGTTGCATATTCAAATTTGAAAGATTACAGGTAGCTGCAGGATGCCAACACTGAAAACACAGTGTCTTTTTTGCCTTGTCATTGTTAAACGATGACTTTTGTCAGCTGGTAGAGATATCTTTAACTTAGTAAATGCTTATTGTAAGCCCTGGAAGTATATTTTCCCCTGTTAAATGTTCTGAAAGCATTCGGCAAAATAAACAAAACCTAAAGAAGGGTTAGTTTCATGTGAAGTTTCCAGTGTAATGCTATCCTTTTAAAGTATTTCCTGTAACACTATTAGATGGATCTGCTCTTGTTTGTATGTGCGTGAAATTGTGTGAAATTAAAATCCTGCAGGTTTTTGTATGGTATTAATTTATCACAATGTAGCCTTAATGCAATTTTAGTAGGTCTTTGTTCAGCTTGAGTGGTTAAGTCCGCCCAAAATACATTATTCTTCTATTTTAGAGTATTCCTTATGTTGTTTTTCCTTTTTGGAGTGTCTGTTGATTCTCATTATAAAGAAGATATTGCGGACAATTGTTTGGTATCAAGGCAGATCTTAAGGACATATGTATAGTTGAAGGAACCCTGGCAAGTCAGCTTCTCAGCCTCCCCTTTCACCTCTAACTACTCCAGCCCTCCACTGCTGTCTAGGATTCAATTTGTGTGGTGCTGATGGTGCCTGTTCTTCCAGCCAGGAGCAGCGTAAAGCTTGCACAGAAGGTGTTAGTGACACAGAGTACTATGGACCTCCTTTCCTCCACCTTCTGAGATGCTGCCTTCTCAGGAGCCAGAGCTGCCTGGTGGTAATGCTCTCTGCCTCTGAGTAAATGCAGTATTGTGTCAGGGTAGCGTAGATCCTAATGAGAGAAGGAATGGTATCATGCTTGTACCTTGAGATGTGCTGCAAAGAAAGCTGTGCTGTGGTGTAGCCTGTGCACTTCAAGCTCACAGTGCAGCATTGTGGCCATTCTTTGTGCAACCTTGTTTGTGTGCCAGAGCTCCAGGGAACTGGAAGAGGCTACGCTGTGCTGGAAGAGGAGGTGTCTCTGCTTGCGCGGTTTCTTCTGTAATGTTAGACTGCTGTCTTGCCAGATGCACAAATTTGCATGGTGCTGCTCATCATCAGAAAATGATACTAGAGTTTCACTCACTGTATTGCTGCTTTCATCGCACCAGCGAAGAAGTGTAGAGGAGTTATATTGGAGGGACTGTGTGTTCCTACCGCGCTTATTTCACTGTACTCATTCTGTGAGGTCCTAGCCTCAGAAATGTTTTCCCAAGTCATCTTCACCTGCTAATTTTTTTGGTTTTATTGATAATACTTCTAAAAAACCTCAGCTTACAAAAAAGGAGATATACAGCCTGGCAGAACTTTCTCCACCTCCCTGTGTCACTGTTTCTGAAGTGGTAATAGCAGCTTTTCCTGGAACATAAAGAGGAAGAGCTGGCAGAGATGTGAGACTCTCAGTTGGAAGCCTGGCAGGAATTAAGCAAGCTGCTTTAGTTGCTCTTGTGGTTTTGTGTTCTCCTTTAGTGTATTTTCTATGGTCCAGGCAGAGGGATTTGTTATAAATACTGCACCAATCTCACTGGGCTTTAATTTGAGACCCTTTGGCAAAAGGTGTTATTTTCATCCATTTATTTATTTATGCCATTGCAGTTACCCCTTGAAAGAAAGTTGTTGCAGTATCTCAAATCACATAGGTTATATTTCTGTAGGAATAAGCTCATGGTGATTGGAACAAATTGACAGGACGACCTCAGAAGTGTTTTAAAATAAGTGCGAGACCTGCTGCACTGCAAGGATGTTGCTCCACTTTCCCACAATACTGTTCCAAGCTATATGGTTAGCCTTGGAGTCCAGTTCTCTGAATTAAGACTTAATGTAACAGAATATGCTGAGAGAATCTGTAAATATGTAGGGTCCAGATGCATCTTTGGGGAAGCCATCAGAGTTGCTCATACAGCGTGGTTCTTACCACCTAGTGTTTTGAAGGACACAAAGTTGGGCAATGGACTCTGTGCATGGATATTGGATGAGCCTTGGGTGGCAGAGAGGTTTTCTTAATTGACCTTTGGATAAAAGAGCAAACAAAAACCACAAGTGGTCAGGTGGAGTTTTTCTTGCCATGTCATTTAAACTTGGGTGGCAGAAATCCATTTAATACTGATCTGTTATTTTTTTTAGGATTTCTGAGTAACCCATCTGTTCAGTTATGTTGAATAGTACCTACTTAAGATGTGATCAAAACCTCATTTTGATTTCCTAGCTGTAATCCATCGTAGTCTAAGTATAGAGCATTCCCAGGTGGCTTTTGGACCCCACATTTGCAGGGTGAAGAGGGGATTGGATTGCCTTGTTCAGAGTTTCTTGCACAGCCTGAAGATTAGTGAATCTGTTGGTGCGTGGTGGAACCAGGCCAGTCAGACTAAGTGTTAGGTTAATACTCAGGGCATTGTGACTGCATTGACATGAGGAAATCCAGTATCTGGGTTACAGTAGCCTCTGGCAGTAGCTTGAAGCTGCTACTGTAAGAAAAATACTCCTTTTCACCCTCTTTTTTTTTTTTTTTAATTCCCCTGTAATGGAAAATCTGTCCTGAGCTGATTTAGCATTACACGGAGGTAAAAATTCATAGCGGTTTGCAGTTATCATTGTACAACTGTATGGTAGGGTTGCTTTCAAGCATCTGTAATGGGGATATTGATGTTCTTCCGTTCCTGTAGGCAGAGTTCATGCGTAAAATGAATGTTGAGCTTTTACGTGTGTTTACTCCTCACCCCTCCTGTGAATCTATAGCAGTGCATATAATGTTGCACACACTGATGCTTGAGATGGGTCTATAACTGAAAGAGCCAGTTTGTTAAATATTGCCTAATATATTACATGTAGATTATATACATTTCAGAGATTGTTATATTCTTATTTTAAGGTCAGTAGATTAACTGAAAGAAGGGGCAGTAAAATCAAATCTTCCAAGCCCAGCATACTGCCTCTTGCATCAAGATGAACTTCAGTTGCTAAATATGTTGTTGTTTTTTTTTCCCCAGACAGCGAGTGCATCTGCAGATTCTGCAGTGCCCATTTGTTTCAGCCTGGGCACACTCCTCTGTTGACACTTGCTGTGAAATACCATAGCCTGGTTCACCTTCTGTGCTGATGAGTTCTTGTAGCTTTATCTGCTTCGTTTATTCATTATTAAATGTGTACTTTCTGCTTGACAAGTGAAATCACTTTCACTGTGGCTGAACCCAAGAACCTCCACTGAGAGTCTAGAAGGGTTATTAATTATTTTTTTAAATGCAAATACTATGCATTTCTATTTTCTACTGAAGTGCTCTTCAGGCTAGACTGCTTAACAGGATGGTGAATCCTCTCCATCCTGGTCTCTAAGCTGTGTAGTTGTGTAAAATTGAAGTGCTAGATTTTTCCAGATTTCTACTGAAAACAGAAAAAAGAATATCTCATGTATTTGAAAATTTTCATAGAGGTCTGATAATATATTAGGTCTACCTAAAAATGGATGCTCATGCGATATGTATGAACAGCCTATACTTTGGTATTAATGTAGCTGATATGCAGTCCCCATGAGTAACATGCACAGGGCATAAAACTGAAAGGTATGCTTTTCTACATGAGGTGCAAGGGTTCAAGCTTTCTGAAGTTTTAATTTTAAAGTAACTCAAACATCTAGTGTTAAAGGTTTTTTTTTTTATATTTATTTTAAGTTTATAATAATTTGAGAGCAAAACAAATCAAGGCTTTGGGTTTTCTTCCTAAACTCTGTCTTGTGCATGCACTGACTTGTCTTTCAATTATTCTTAAGCATGTTCTGACTAGTTTTTGTTGCATTATATTTTACTTTTCCTTTCTTAGATGAGCATTCCAGTATTTGGGAGTTATATACATACTTGATACTAATCCAGAACATCAACTTTTCCTTTAAAGGCAGAGGAACAAAGTTAACCACTAGACCTTGGTTTGAGAAGTTATCTTTCCAAATATAGGCTTTTGGTTCTGATTCTTAGAAAATACAGCCATGGTAGATTTTAGCTCAGTAGTCACCTGTGTGTATTCATTTGTTTGCTTTAAAAAATAACTGGTTTTGGACTGTAAGGTTCTTTTTCTGTAAGATTTACCTGTTGGGTCAAGAGAGGTAGCCTCAGGACTTCTCATGCCGTTGGATGTAACACCATCAGTGACCTGGGACGGCAGTTTTGCTGTCAAGATAGCTAACAGTGAAGAGCTGACTGTTCACCTAGAAAAGAACAAAGAAGAAGAAGGGAAGCTCTCTGAAGAATATTTCAAAGAAGGGTCAGGAAGGATGAGATCAAGGCCAGAGAATTACTCTGAGTGAGCTTCCTTCTTGCTTTCTGTACTTGACAAACTGAGCTGTGAACCTTGTCATCCTCCACACAGCAGAAGGCCTGGAAGGTGTATTTTTTTCCTTAGAGTAGGGGTCATCTAGTGTTTCTCTAATAGGGCAAACAGAAGCTGAAAGTAAAGCGATGGAGCGCAAGTGCCTTTGGGGAACTTCATCAGTCTACATAGTAAATGTTTTTATGGCCATTATTAGTAAAGCAGTCCAAGAAATTGAGGCCTGTGGCTGATGAAATAGCCATAGGTAGGACATGAGCATGGTTGGTGGTATGCTGCTTCAAAATACTGTAAGCCAAGCTGGGCACCAGAAATCAGTTTCTTCTGACTGGTAGGCTGTTGGTGTCCCCTCTACCCAGTTGAAATGGCAGGGTAATTCGTTCTGGGTCATAGTATCTCCTCAGAGAAGAGTTGATGGATTCCAGGACAAGTGTGCAGCTGAGGACCCTGACCCTTGGTAGATATGGGCCTACATGCAGTCAGTACTGGTTTAGCTCCAAATGTACCACTACCCCTTTCTGCTAAGGAATGCTGTTCCATGCCATAGCTGTAATTATCAGGTACAAACTCTTCAGTGACACTGGGTCTGCTGAAATACTTAATTTCCAAGGCTTAGAATAGAGCTTCCCTACTTGTTTTAGGGCTGCAGAATGCATGGAAGTTGTGGGAGCACTATTTAGAACCAAGGGTGTCATCTGCAGTGAATAAAACATGTATCTTTACCTCTCCGTTTGGTTATGCATTTACAAAAAATGCCATGATGTTTGTTTTTGAGGTGGAATTAACACCATTCCTTGGAAATCTCAGACAGCTGTGCAGAGCTTGCTGTTCAGAGGCTTGAGTCTGGCTTATTGGGTATCTGTTGAAATGATTTTTCCACACCCAGATTTATGGATGTTGGAAGCATTTCTGCTGTGAATATTCATTTCTGTCTCCTGTGAAGACTCACGGGGCTCAAGCCCTGCTATCATTTCTGTGGGTGCTTTTTCAGTCAGCTGTGTTTCCCAAACACTTGTTGAAGCACTTGGTGAGTCCTTGTCTGAGAACACCAGCCTGTGGCTGCTGGTGCTTGCTGAGAGTAGTAGTGTGTGGTCATTTGCTTAGCCTTGCTCTCTTTACTGAGGTTTTTAGTGCTTTTCTTTCTGCCTCTTTCTAGGAGGGAATGATTATGAGCAAATCTAAACTTGAAAATAAAACTTTTAGTTTTGTGATTCTGATGGCTGACCGCATAACACTGTGTCAGAGTACAGAAGAATGGTGTTAACTCTGACCTGCACTACATTTTAGCTGTTGTGTTTTATGGGTGAAGAATTAGAAAGTGGGACCTGCCACACAAGCATTTATAATGGCGGTTTCTAGCAACAGAAAGCCAGAAGGGAAAATCTGTTGCCTCAGGTCATATTGACAGTCGTATCTGCTGTCACACTCATTTCTTTGGCTTTACTGGTAATAAGGATTCCTGAGCATAAGCTCTGAGCAGTATATTGATAACTGAGTGAATACTAAGTATGAATATTTAATAGCATTAAATACTTAGGCTCAGATGTGTAAAACTTCAGCTGTAGCCAGCAGCATCCAATAATTGAGTTGCCAACTTACTGTAGCCATCACATAAATCACCTTGCACCCATTCACACTGAGGGTGAATGGATCTTCCCCCACACTCCCAAACCAAGACAAATGAAATGAATAGTTTGTTGGGTTGTTGTTCTTTTTTTTTTTTTTTTTTAAACCCCACCAGACTCAAGAGGCAGTTATTTGTATGCAGTGAGGGGGATGGCTTAGTGACAGAAGGATAAGATCTGGATCCTGGAGTCATAAATGACATTGGGAGCTTTCAGCAGCTGTCTGTTTTCATGACAAGGCAGACTCTTCTGGAAAGGCTCTGCTTTGCAGCTGAGGAAACACATATCAAGCAAAATGCTGTTGGGTTTGACAAACTAACTTTTTTTTCTTTTTTTTTTAAATATTTTTCTTCCAGTATCATGTCTGCTCTAATGGTGTGCTTGCAAGAGAGTTTTGGTGCTTCCCAGTTTGTGCTTCCCCAGTGAATTCCATGCAATAAGGTCTCCCGGACAAGTGTTGTCTTTGCAGGGCAACTTACTGTGCTTGAACCTTATGATGAGCTATGATTTCCTGGGAAGTTTGAGGCAGACATGGCCACTGACTTTGAAAAATAAGTAACAATCTAGTGTAGGAGAGATTCTTTTTTTAAACTACAATGTATGCTATTCCTCTGTTTTCAAAATACTAATATTTTTCATAAGATCTAACTTTCTTGCACATTACAGCATGCTAAGTATATTGAAATACGTTATTAGAAGGAAAACAAAGCAGAAGGGAGTTGTCTCTGTGTTTGACTCTAGGGAATATCACCTGTAATTGAGATGTAAAACTCTTCCTGGAAGTGAAGCACCATGCAGGCATATTTATTGTTAGTAAGTAGGGGAGAAAATATATTGTGACCAACACAAGTATTTAACAGATTTTAATAAATGCACAGGATGCAAGGACAGGGAAAAGCATTGACAGTATCACAGGTCTGCTAATTTTTCAAATGACCTTGAATGCATGCAAGTGCAGCTGTTAATGTGGAAGGATGCTGCTGAGTTGGTGAAGTGGGACATGAGTCTGGTGGAGTTTGTCTCACATCCTTACAAATAAAAATCTTGAAGACAGTGACTGGTGACGTTAGCATCTAGTTTGTCTGAGTTGGAAAGGTCAACAGATTTGAAGCAGACTTTAGGAGGCTGTGTTAGCATTGAGATACTGTCCTTCAGTATATATCTAGTTTTGACTGATCATGCTGGAAGTGAGATATCTTTGCCAAAAAACTAGCTTGAAAACAATGCCACAGCTTTTAAAGAAGAGATATTGCTCATTTGTAGTTGAGTAGTGGACATGAGCTACTTAAGTTGCTGGAGAAGCTGGAAGTTTTCTTACTTCTTAGGCCCAGTTTGTTTTTGGGATTGATTCCTAAAATGCAGGACGTATAGGGTAGAGACTGCCAACTTGATTTGTGTAATCCAGTAGAAAGAAAGACAGTATTTACATGGCCAAGATGGCCTCTAGAGGGGCCATGATGAATCATCTTCAAATGTTTAGTTTCTTTGTGCTTCTTGGATGTCTCTGTGTGTACTGAATAAACTGATTGACCTTGAATCTTCATGATCTTGTAAGAAAAGATTGTTTAGTTAGGACTTGTCAAATGCTGGACAGGATTAAAGTTTGACTCAGTTTGGAAATTTCTGTTAAACAGGAACATGTAGTGTAATCCTTTCTCTAGAAGTTAACTAATTTCCATTTAAAAGGTCATTAGTGCTTAAAATTGCATTTGGAAAGTTATTCCTACTAACCTTGAGAAGTCATATGCTGCTAGGATTTTTCTACTGAGCTACATGAGTGATTAAACAAACTTCCCTGGGCTTGGTGACAGTTTTATCTTTTCAGTGAAGAAGCCACTTCACTGGGTTTGTTTTTTCCCTGTAGCGAAGTCCATTGATCCCTTGAAAACTTCATATAACAGTTACAGGGTTTTTTTTTTTTTTTTCTGTGATGAACTATTCTCTTCCTGCTTTTCATTTTCTGAATGCCCTGTCCCTGCAAGCAAGGTATTGCATTTCAGTTTATAATGCACAGGATGCTTTATGGAGGTAAAGATGCTCAGGGAAATCAACATCCTTATGAAGGAGTGACCTCATGTTGAAGCTGTAGATGCTTGCTTTTGTGGCTTTTCTCTTACCCATGTTTAAAAAAACACTGTTGATTTCTTTGTAATTTGCCTGCTCCTGGTGGGAGGGAGAGAGAGCAAAAACGACCTAGGGATGTTTTGAAAGAATAAAAGTGTTAACAGTAACTTTGAACTCTCTCTACCCTGGATTTTCTTCTGTTACTTGTTGTGCTAACCATAGGTGAGACACCAAGCTCTTCATGGTGGGTTTTCATATTTCCTTGATGACTGGAGAAGAGCAGGGGAAAAGGCTTTCCAGCTAAACAGCAGCTGCCCATGACTGTGGTCTGCTGTGTTTTCCTGAGCTGCTGTGATGAGAACAGCGTGACAGGGAGTAAGCTGAGCAGGCTCAGGCTGCTGCAGGGCAGCTTTACCTGCTGGTGTAGATAGAAACCAGGCAGGTGTCAAACCACAGTGCAGTGGAATAGTTGGTGGGCTTCATGGTGCCAGGGAGGAAAAAGCAGATGGAAATGCTCAAATGCATTTCCTCCCTCCCCTTTCCTGTCTCTTGGATCTTTTATTTCAGTCACTAATGGAAATCTGTGCTCTGAGTTTTGAATGAACAGCTTACACTGTTCTAGTGTTAGGTACTTAATGAGCCTCATTTCTCAAAGATCTTGAAGTCTGCCTCAGTTAACCCAGCTGCTTTTTTTAGGAGAACTTGTTTTGGCAGAGACTTTTCTGTGTGTACGAAGAATGAACAAATAAACCGTTGCGCAATTTGCAATTAAGAATGAGGTTGTAGGGAACGGGACATTTTTAAGCTAGGAGATCAGAAACTGCAGAGCCAAGTAAAACAACTGCTCAGCATCGCTTCATAGACCCCTGTCTCAACAAGACCCTTGTGTTTGCATTGTCTGCTGAAGAGAATGGAAGTGTGAGTCCATGCAGGGGGAAGCCCTGCAGTGCTTGTCAGGATGAGGCCACGGCACAGGGATGTGTAAGTAACCTGGAAAAGCCAGGAATTTAATTGGGTTTGGCTGGTTGTTTCTTGGTGTTGTTCCTGCCTCCCCAGCATGTTAAAATACTGCAGAACATGTGCAATGATAGTGGTCAGGATTACTGTGATTAAAATGATTGAAACTAGCAACTCAGGAAGTGTGTACTTCCAAGGAGGGTTTGAAAGCATACAAATACATAAATCTAGAGCTTAGCCACAGCTGCAGAGTTGTTTTGATTCACAGACATCAGCAGTTAGCCATAAGAGTCGGTGTGCTGAAGTTTAATGCTGAACTTTAATGCTGAACTCAGATTTCTGCACTGATTAGGTTAGCTTTAAGCAGGAGTGGTTTGGTCTGATATAAATTTTATTTAGGATGGAAAGGGAGGAGGGCTGTTGCTTGAGTTAATTGCATCATATCAGCAGTTCCAGTGACAGCTTGGTGCTGGCTAGAATTTCAACTGTAAATGAAGTTTTAAAGATGGACCTGTGTTTCCCTTCTTCCTTTTGTATAGGGGTCTTGAACAACTGTTTCCTGAATGGGCTGCTTTAAAATGTACCTCTTAGAAGTATTTGGGATATGGAAGAGGGTACAACTACACAGGTTAAAAATGTCAGCTGTGGGTTATACAAACAATTGCCTGATTGCTGGAATTCAGATGTCTGGCATATTTGCTACAGCTGGAGATTGTGTATGTACATGCTGTTGCTCTGTGAGAAGTCCTGCATAACCTCCTGTTCTTTGTGGTGGTCAGCTTGCCATGTCTATGGCCCTGCTGCTGAGATGTGCTGCTGAGCATGCTCTGCATCCAGCTTCTTGTGATGGTGTTTTAACCTTGCGTCTCCATCTTAAGAGACCACAGCTTAATTCTTCGCTAGTCACAAGGCAAGATAGAACCTGCTGCATATTTAGCTGGCAAAAAACAAAAGGTTTGTTACATGAGCTAGTTAAATCATCAGAGAACAACTCTGAAGCAGGTGGGGTGAATCACTCTCTTCACCCTCTTTGAGTAGAGAGGGACCAAAGAGGACACCTAGATTTCAACTTAGGTTAAATACCAGTCTTTTTGATAGCTCAATAATGATTTTTCACTTCTCTGCACTTTGCTTTCGTGTTTGAGAAATGGAAGAGTGGTTGGGTGCTGCCTTGCAGAATGACAATCTCTGCCTGACTGGTGTTACCCCACTGTTGTGCAGGGTGTTTTTACTGTGATGGGTTTCCACAAATGTGTGGCACTTGGTCATGCTGTTGATCTGTCCATATGTCCTGCTTTGTGATGTGCTATAATTGTGGCTTCTGGTCTTCTGCTGAAGCTTGTAATGGTGCATGGGGACATGGGCTATGGCAAAGCATATATCAGATGTTTTGTGGAGTCTGCTAGACACTCTTTTACCTCCTTGTGATCTTCTAAGTGTCCAGCACTGCTTTCCTCTCTCTATTGCTTAGAGGTGAACAGAACTGGAATATGTTCTGGTGTCCCCAACATAAAAGGGTCATGGAGGTGCAGGAGCAAATCCAGAGGAGGCCATGATGGTGATCAGGGTCCTAGAGCACCTCCTGTTATGAAGATAGGCTGAGAAAGTTGGGGCTGTTCAGCCTGGAGAAGAGAAGCCGTGTGGAGACCTCATAGCAGCCTTCCAGTATCTGAAGGGAACCTATAAGGGTACTTGGGAGGGACTTTTCATTAGGAGCTGTAGTGGTAGGGGTAATGGGTTCAGACTTAAACAGGGGATGTTGTAGAGTAACCCTGAGTAACTCTGGAATTTGAGCAAGAACAGTTTGCCTGGGTTGCAGCTAACAAGGCTTTCCTTCACCATCTTGATGGAGGCCTTTGATAGCATCCTGCCCTGGTATGTGTGGGAAATGCAGCCAGTGCTTTGGCAGTCCCTTTCCTGTGGTCAAGGTGGGCATCTCTTCAGTGGTTCAGGCACAGCTGGTGTCCCACCAGGTGCTGGAGGAGGGAGGTGTACCTTTACTCTTTGAGACCAGCACCTCTCATCAAGTGTCTTGCAATGCCTTTGCTCTAACCATTGTACCAAAAGTTTTCCCTTTGTTTCTGAGGACAGTTTTTGCAACGAGCCCAAGATCAGAATTACTTTAGATAAAACTAAATAATTTAGGAGAGCTGAAGCACATGCTCTTAAATCAGAGACTAACAGAATAAAGTGGTGTCTAATCCATCTCCAAAAGCCAGTTGAACTTGCCAGCAACAGTTGTGAAGGGACAGTGTCACAGGTACAGTGAAGTCAGTTAAGGAAGTCTTCCTCTCCTCACACAGGAGTTTCTTGTTACAGTGCTGGTAACAGGCCTCTCAAAATGCAGCCTCTAAACTGGTGACTTGCATCACTGATTTAATATTATCTTGGCAGTTTCTGAAAGTCCAGCTGTGAATCTACTTTATTGTATTAACCATGGGATCCTATTTTGTATTCACAGAATGCTTGCTTAAGCACAATACCCTGGGAAGGGTTATAATCCATTGTAAATATAATATAGCCACTGAATGCCTATTTCGTGGAGCTCCTAGTCTTTCTCCCTTCCCCCAAGAACTCTTAATTATTTTCGTAGGCTCTCCATGCAGTTACGCTATGTAAACATGTGTATTTATTTCTCTCTTCCTTCTCTCCCTTCTCCTGCTGTTTATTTCACTATTATATCTGGTCTTAACTCTTGAAAGCTTTGGGAGAGTTGATGTCTGTGTTCAGGCAAGAAAGTGAACTCTCAGTTCTAAAAAAGTTTGTAGGTGCTGCTTGAGTAGAAATAATGAAATATGATGTGGTTTTGGTGATATATGTACGTGTTTGTAGTGTTTAGCTTGGGATATAAGAAAGAGGGCAGCTTAATGACTAGCTACTAAAAAGTAGTAGTAGTCGTTTTCTTGCAAAACCTCATTATGTCTGAAATACAGAGCATTTTCTTGTATGCAACAGTTCCGGCTTATATTTTATCAACACCAGAAAGTGGGCCTTGAGCTTTGCTCCATGTGAAACTACCATTGTCCATGGTGATTGGCAGATAAAATTGTAATAACTGGAATAAATGAATCATAAAATGGTTAGTGTTGGAAAGAACCTTAAAACTGTCCAGTTCCAACCCCACTTTCATGGGCAGGGATGCCTCACACTAGGCTATGCTACCCAAGGCAACATAAGTTAGCCAGGCTGTTATGAATGTTCAGGTTGATAGGGAGGAAATGGAGAGGACATGGTGTCTAGGATTCTGCATACAGAATGTAGGAGGCATCTGAATGAAGATGCTTCTTTCTGTTTGATAAATTTAATCTGAGAAGGTACCACATGCATAACCTGTTGATTCTCTTTTGAATGCTTCAAAGAAGTGCCTTTTCCTATGGAAGCACTAATAAGCAGCTTGCAAAAGTTTTCTTGTATATATAACCCTGTCACACAAAAAATTATCACTGTATTAATAAGCTGCCAAGGCCTTTTATTTGATTTTATTTTACATCCTAGTGGCAGATGTCTTTTTCTTTCTCAGCCATTTTACTTATATCTTAAATACGACATCTCATCAAATGATGTTCCACTACTTCATCTCACTTTCCAGAGGATTTGGATTAGAATCGGCAGGTATCAAAACCTTCTAAATCCTTCTAACCCTTGCAGAAGAAAGAGCACGCAGCAGTTTGCGTGGAGGATTCTTGGCTGCTTCTGCCTGGCCTCTGCCCTAAAAGGACTGCAGTCCAGTGGAAGAGCTGTTGCTTGTTTGCCTGAGAATGACTTTCCAACAGTAGTTTTTTAATGGGCTTTATACTCCCTCTCTTCAAGCTGCCTAGGGTGATTTGATCTTTAGATGCCATTCTAGTGTGAGGAAGTGTCGTGGTTTAAGCCTCTCACGCAGTACGCTCACTCACTCCACCCTTTTTCTTCCCCTCGCTCCCAGAGGGATGGGAAGAAGAATCGAAAGAATGCAACTTCCACAGGTTGAGATAAGAACAGTCCAGTAACTAAGGTATAACACAAACCACTGCTGCTACCACCAATAATAA
>JASSUY010014069.1:0-19284 GCA_032466535.1 Forpus xanthops
TCTGTAGTTCCCCTGCTCATCCATTTTCCCCTTCTTGAAAATGGGGGTTATATTTCCCTTTTTCCAGTCATTGGGAAGTTCACCTGACTGCTGAGATTTTTCAAATATGATGGACAGTGGTGCAGCAACTTCATTTGCCAGCTCCTTCAGGACCCGTGGATGGATTTTATCAGGTCCCATGGACTTGTATATGTTTGAGTTCTTAAGATGGTCTCAAACCAGATCCTCTCCTACAGTGGGCCCAGGGTCTTTATTCTTACTGTCCCTGCATCTGTCTTCCAAGAGTTGGGTGGTATGGTCAGAACATTTTCTGGTGAAGACTGAGGCAAAGAAGTCATTAAGAACCTCAGCTTTCTCTAAATCCAATGTAGCCAGTTCTCCTGATAGCTTCCGGAGGAGGCCCACATTGTCCTCATCTGCCTTTTATTTGCAATATACCTATAGAATCCCTTCCTGTTATGTTTAACATCCCTAGCCAAGTTTAATTCTAAGTGGGCCTTAGCTTTCCTAACCTGGTCCCTAGCTTCCTGGACAACATCCCTGTGTTGTTCCCAGGCCGCCTGTCTTTGCTTCCACCCTTTAAAAGCCTCTTTTTTCCTTTGAATTTTCCTCAGCAGCTCCCTATCCATCTAAGGAGGTCTCCTGGCCGTCCTGATGCACTTCCTTCTATATGGGATGCAAGACTCCTGAGCTTGTAGTAGGTGATCTTTGAATATCAACCAACAGTCTTGGTCTCCCCTCCCCTCTAGGGCTATATCCCATGGAACCTTACTAAGCAGATTCCTGAAGAGGCCAAAGTCCGCTCTCTTGAAGTCCAGGACAGTAAGCTTACTGCACACTCTTTTCACTGTCCTGAGGATCTTGAATTCTACCATCTCATGGTCACTGCAACCAAGGCTGCCCTGCAGCATCACAATAACACATACATAACAGGTACATAACACTTGTAAATAAGACAGGTAAGGTGTTTTTTTTTACCTTTTTTTTATTATTTTTATTCCATTTACTGACCAAGATAAAGAAACATTTGGAATTCTCACATGTCCACATATACACTTCAGCCATCCGCCCTTTCCACCTGATTCATTAAAACCTGAGCAGCACAAGTAGTTTAATAGTATGCTGCTGTGAAAGGCGTAACTGAGATGTATGTAAGGACATACTACAAAGAAGGAATAAATTATTTCTATTGCAGCTTTTGAAACAATTCTACTATTTCTGAACGCTGTAAGGACCAGAATAGTATCATATTTATGGTAGCACTACAAAAAAAAAAATAGCAACACGTGAAGAAATGTTAAAAGCATATAATCTATTACTGTACATTTATTTAGCTACAAATCAAATTGATGAAATGTCTTCACTTCCATTTACATTTCTAATATGGAATAAAATAGAAGCAGCATGCCAAAAGAAAGAATAGTGTCATTATAAAAATGTTCAAAAATTCATTCGCACCAAGATGCAGAGGCTACAAAAGCCTACAGCATTTGGTATTTCAGCACTCCAAAAAAGTATTACATCTGATCCTGCTAGAGAGAAGAAATCTTTTTAATGGCAGGTAGATTAATATTTCTTAATTTCTTGTTAACTTCAGCTTACATAGGTAGTAAGCAAACAGATTTTCATAAAAATATAATAACCCATTTTTAGTTTTGTATTACTTTTACTGCCAACATGCTACAGAAGAAAATGTGATTAAAAAAGTTGTAATAATCCTGATTACTAAAGAGGTGATAACCTTTGCAGTATTAATGTTGACACTACAGTTTCTACTTACTGCTACCTCTTTCCAGCAGTACTTGGAGAACTGATACTGCTAAAGCTCACATTTCAGAAATACTCTCCAATTTTAATCCTTATAGTAGTATAATTTCAAGGTTGGCCCACGGCCCATGCACAAAATAGCTATTCTACTGCCCATGATACGATTGCAAATATGGAAAAAAAGATTTGCAGCTGCACTACCATACCATTCACCATACTTCCATTTCAATTTTAGGAAACAACAGTAAGAAAAAAAAAGACAACTTCTGTCAATACGTACAAAGTAGTTACGAATGCAAAACAGATTATACAGTACCATATATTTTGCTTGCAAAGTGGTCGAACCACATTTAGCAGAACAGACAGCAAATTTTGCCATCTTTAATAGTCAACTATTCTGTCTACACTTATGGAAAATAACTATTATGATAAACAAACTATTTACATCAATACAAAGAGTTATGCCATATCAAATGAATTACTTAAAACAAGATATTCAACTTCACACTGTTATTTAACATTAATATCTAATTTAAAGGTCTGAATTATAACTCATAGGTAGAGCCCTGATAAAGGCATGCTCCAACAGGTTATTAAAATAATGTAATAGTTCAATTTATTCTAACGGTTTGGACCTCGACATCAACTGAAAAAAAAAAAAAATCCATGTGAATCGTAACAGAAAAAACCCGACCTCTTCCAGTGGTTATATAAAGCAACATAAAAAGAACTGGAGTAGAAATCCACATCTTATTTCCATTTCAATTAATGCACACTTCTAAGCATCATTAGTTACAAATTAACATCATGAAAACATTATTAATGGCATTATTAAGAACATTGTTTCATATAACATAGGGTGCCCCTATTGATGTAAGCAACATTAATTGCTTCATTTAAGAACATGTTTTAATCATTTATTATTTTATTTATTTATCTGAAGGAAACTAAGAATTAGCATGACTGCACCTATACAAATGAATTTTCTGCTCTAATTTTTTACATTTGGTTGTGTCTTCAGATAATAATTCTGTCTCTCCTCATCTTCTAGTATCGCCCCACCCTCAGACAAGTCTGCTTAAATTTTTGCTATGTATTTGTATCCTTTTACTAATTCTGATTAATGTGACAATAATGCAAAGCAACAGAAACAGACAAAAGCAAAGCAATAAACAAAAGCCCTGACAAAATAGACATTTAGTCACTATTTTGTTCAAATTTATGAAATCAAGTTGGTAATTAACCTTCCATTTATAGCACACCCTTTACAAACCAGGCAATTGTGGCAGCTGAGGAAATTAATTAAGCTAACTTTAATTTAATTTTGAATTTTACATTAGCTTGGCAAATTAAGCTGACAAATAACAGATGTGATAATAAAGTTCCACCTACATGAATTTTTCTGAGTATCCTCAGGGGCTCCCGGAGATGACATGGCAGTAAGAAATAAGCAAGTAAAAAGAAACACAGTCCTGGTCAAGTGAAAGCTCCAGTTACCAAGCAGCTTCACCGATGCACATCTTCATTGATGCAGAACAAAGACTGATGCTAGAAGGCTGCTTTTTCCAAGGAGTAATACTATGATTGCCAATTTTCAGTGGGTCAATCGCACACAGATGCATACACATGGATACTTCAACTCAGTGCCTTTCCAGAACCTGAGCACAAGCTACCAGCAGCTGGGCTGTACCAGAAATGCACGCATGTATTTGGGAAGGTACCATATGCTGCTAAATAAAGGGGTGATACAAAGACAGAAATCCTTCCTGCGGGTTATAATCTGAAAAACACATGCTGTAACTGCATATTATTTGGCAGACAGCTAGAAGCCTTTGAAAATAATTCAGAAGCAAGGGAAAAGGTACAGAAGGGTTCCAAAGTCTTTTTTTTTTTTTATTAGGGGATAGTTCATAAAGCTCTCCTCTCAAATATTTTTCCTTAACATGGCTCAGCTCAGATATCCCACAAACCAGATCACATACTATTCTTACTTCACACATAAAATATTAAAAATCTAGGATGGGATATTAAGATAAATTAGGAGCAGCCTTCTCTACTGAAAACTGATTTTTTCCTATTACATATCCAGACTATGTTTTCATGAAAAATTCAAAACATGGTTATGCAGTCAAAAAAATTACGGAAACAGCATATGACAGAGAATCTTTGGTTATGGTAATGTTGCAGTTACACAACGGTGCATTTATGTTTCCAAAACTGTAAGGCGTTGCTCAGAATTGGTAAGGCTGATATGCATTGCCTCTTCAGTTTAGGAGGGTGCACAGTGCTGCTGCAAACCATGACAGCCATAACAGTTCCTTTCTTTTACTTAAAAAAACCCCACATTTTGAAAAGCTTCTTGGTGACAATTATCAAAATAGAGTACAGTCGTCATCGTTAGAGGAAGAATCGCTGAGAATGTATGGGCCTACAAGACATGCATTTATTTCACTGATGAAAATAACATCACTTATATCCATGGGAAAGATTAAAAGAATAATAATAATAACCATGAGATAATCCCAGCTTTCAGTCTGGACTTGGGTAATTAAAGGATGAATTCAAGTTAGAGACGCAGACAAAATTGGATTCTATTTTTTCCCATTTCAGGCATTTAAACATTATAGACAATTAAAATATCACACCTTTAAATGTTTCTTTTTTACATAAACTGAGTATGACAGGACTTATGTTCCCATGATTTTTTTTTCTTATTATCTACACAGTTAGCTATTCACCCTGGCAATAGCCAGAGAAAATCTCTATTGTTGTACTGCTCCTCCACCCCTTACAAGCCAAGATTCTGCAAGGCTGACTCCAGAAAAGGGCCAACTTCCACTGCAGCCAACTGAAGAGGTACCTGCACATCCAAGAGCCATCTTATTTTAAGCTGCAGTGATGTAAAAATTGTTGTGATACATCTGACCTCCAAAAGGGCTTTTGACTCTTCCCCAGTCAGAATTAGCATTAAAACAAACTTGATTAACACAGGATTTTAGCAGCGTGTGCAGCATTAGCATTCTATGGGTTATATTAACTCATTGTCTGAATACTACTTCCAGGTGATAGCCATCACAAAATCATGAAATATAGCTGAGCAAAGATATTACAAACAAACAAAGAGCACTACCAAATTTGCAACTTAGAAAGTAACACTATGGTCACAACACAAAACAAATAAAAAGTTAAAAAAGCATTTAAAGCATTAAACACAGAAGTGGTCTGGGTGACAGAACCAAACCATATCTTTGATCAACTGAGTTGCAATGTGTTGCGATTTAAGTAATACAGTATTTGCTCCAAGGACATCTGATTATCTAGTTTTGCTATAAATAACCTGGTGTATCTATAGCATCCCTTGCTAAATTTTAGATATCCTTTAAAAACTCTACTCCTTATTTACAGCTTTGGATATTCAGACCCATTTCATTATATATATACATCCACCTTCGAAATGGATGCCATTTTATGACTGACTTAAGATCTACCCTCACCTGTACAGCTACTATCAAAGAAGCTCTGGTTTTAACTCATCAGTGGAAAACTAATAAAAATTGGTATATGGGATGTAATTCCCCATCATATCCAATTACTAATTTAGTTGACAGTGCAGCCCACCTTTTGCCAAAGCATAATGGGAAACAGCTTTCCTGATATAACTACTGAAGATAAAATTGTAGATATTTTTTCCTGCAGCTTAAATACACTAATGTCACCCTTCTTTCCCCCTTCCATTGAAATGCAAATTCTATTTCTTGTATAGAAAATACTGTCATCTACAAGTGTCAATTCTTCAGGGCCATTAACCTATTAGGAAACAAATTTATTTCCCGCCACCTGCAAAATAAATGCATACACAATATACTATCCTTTCAGTTTGTTTTACCCCAGTCATAATAATCCAGCAAATGTTTTGTTTTCTTGTGAAAGGCAGCTAATAAATTTTCATGTATGCCTAGAGCTCAATACAATAGTGCCATAATTCAAAAAGAAATCATGTTTAAGGGGTCAGCAAGAGGCAAGCAATCGCTTTTGTGCCTTTTCTATATCACATGCAACTTCTGTCAAGGCAGAACACTGAAAAATCCCCCTGTTCTTAGGTACGTATTTATACCCAGAACAAGTTCTGAAAGTATGTCATTAAGTCCGATAACTCAGCCAAACAGAATAAGAAGTGTGAAACTCAGCATCATCCGTCTGCAGGCTACAGGAACATATATTTAAAACCTTTGGTGTATCAATGCTGGTGCTACTCAATGTATAAAGCTTTAATTATTTATTGGGGAGGATTGAAATAATTGAAAGAGCAAGAGTGAACCTTCCTTAAATTTCTCTATTTAAAAGAATATTTTTTTTTCATTATTCTGGAAAGGCTTGAAGTCCACACCTATTTGAAACAAGGCAAAAAAGAGGACAGAAGTTACAAGGAGCTAACTTTACAAAACACTTCTTGAGCTAAACAGATGTGAGTCTGCAACCTTGAAAACACAAAAAGCAAAATCAAACATAAGGTAGCTATAAAGTTACCTTATCATTTAGGTTTCTTGGCTACCTGCCTTATCCTATCACAGTACAGTGAAAGACTTAAGTAGCTAAACTTATTTATCTCTTACTTAAGGTTTGACTACAAGTTTCCAAGTCTCAAATATTTCCATTGTCAAGAGAACAGTCATCATATATGGGAGTCTTGGTTAATTCTTGCCACAGACAATATAGGACATCTAAAGTTGTAAGGTCCTCCTCCCATAGTCTGGATGGGAAAAAAAGCTGGTAACATACATTATTAATTAGAATTGTATCAGAATATTTTTAGCTCATAGCAAAATAATGACGAAAACCCCTGAAACTTGAATATCCTTGACATTTTAGCTTTATTATAACAGAATTAATCGTTTCTCAGCTGTTTTCTAGGATGCCAAAAGATGACTTGTCTTCTTTTATACCCATGCTACAAGGTTTAAATATTGACAGTTTTGACCATAGTCACCTAAATAAATTCTAAAACAATCAGGAAACACATGTAGCAGAAACACTGCCTATTTTCCATAGCATGTTTTGGAAGAGGCACCTAAACAACCAAAGTCACTCTCCCTCTCCTATTCAAATGAGTCACTGAAATGCCAAAATCACAAAATACAACAATTAAAACAGAACATTCTTTTCTAACTAACTTGGTTATGGACACAGTTTGTCCACAAAAAATTCTTCACAGTAATAAAAAACCCTGAATGTCCCTAACATTTAAAAAATGTTAAATGTCTGGTATAATTTTCTACCACAATGTCATCTACTTGTGCTCAGAAAAAACATACAGGATTGTATGCTAAAAATTACAGCTCAACTTCTAGAACAGCTACATCATTGAATGTATAAGCTTTGTCAACCACACTCTGTAAAGATCTCCACTGCATACTACCCATGCATGTAGAAGACAGTGTGAAGATTAAGAAAAAGTTGCTTATTTTGACAGCCAGCAGAAAACAGCAGGATAAAGAAGATCCCTAGACTGGAAGACCAAAAAATTTTAAACCGAAACAAGCAAGCAAACAAACAAACAAAAAAAACCAAACAAAAAACCACACTATTTGTTGAGGTGAGTAGATTTCACAAAAAAAGAGAACAAAAGAATGGAGTCAACAGACTGCTACAAATAGCATGTGCTCTTAGAAAACAGAACAGTGAAAGCCAGTAAATTAAAGTTTATATACAAACATATTTAAGTTACTGATGAAAGGACTGGAATACTGCAACTTCAACAGAAGTATTTTAGACGCATGAAGAAGGATGACAAAAGATCTGCATATCAAATGTGACCCAATGGCTTAACCTTGAAGAGAGAAGCAAGAAAAAACACCTCTTTTCTTTACCAGCCTCATACTCATGAATAGTATTTTAATGGCAGAGGGGTTGAAACTAGATGATCTTTAATGTCCCTTCCAACCCAAACTATTCTATGATTCTATAAAGCTCTCAAAACCTATCAGGACTTGCTTGGGAGAGATCTCTGATGCTAAAGGGCTGAAAACCTATTCTGTTGTAAACAGAAGTGCTGAAAACGGTCATACAACTTACTTCCCTGAGCTTGAACAAAACTAATCCTGCTAAAGCTTAGAAATAAGCATGACTCAGTGCCAAAGCTACATGCCTATCTGCTCTTACAAAGTTTTGCTACCTTTCATTGTCCAAAAGCACTGTGTGGCTGATTTCTAAATGTCATCTACTGCTTTAGTTTTCTATCCAAAACCAAACTGAAAGCCTTTAATCCTAAACATTTGCTGGTTGGTTGTTTTGTTTGTTGTGGGTTTTTTTTTTCAATAAAAATGGACTTTTTATTCAATTTTTAAAGCTATTATTACACAGTTCCCATTTGGATAAAGTCTGAAGTAAACTCAGCAGGATATGTTACTATGACTGAGCATAAACTAACGTAACAGCATAATTGCTCATGCAAGCAATTCTCCAAATACTGAAACTGATGCATGCTAGGAAGAAACTTGCAGGCCACTTTATATGGCATACCCAATGTTTTAATTCATTAATGTATCATCTTCTATAGCATAGTTTTCTGAAAGATATATTACTAAAATAAATGAACTAGGCAATCTTTGAGACGTTTTGCCCTAGTACACCAGGTATGCAAACGCCAGCGCTGTAGCAGTATCAACAGGGACACCACACACTCACTTTCTAACTTCTTCAGGGAGATAGGCTTAATATAAAGAAGCAGGAAAGCTTCTAATCTTTACGTTCTCAGCATTGCAAATAACTAATATGTCATGCTTACATTGTAAGGAAAAAAAAAAACTGAGGTTGAAAGAAAAGAGACTGGAGAGGTTTGTCTTGCCCCTGTACACTATGGGTATGATAAACGACAAAGGAGAAGGTCTGGCTCTGTAAATAGTCTTTAAAGAAGAAAAAGAGAACCTACTTTTCATGATGAAAGGGAGTACAATCTGTAATATGAATATACAAAAGGCAGGAAAAAAATTCTAAAACAGTATCTCCACTGACAAATATAAAAATAGTCCATTAGTTCTTTAAACAGTATTACATACTTGTTTCATGCTACTTTAAGGTAATAACATCAATGAGTAAGAGTGTTAGTGGATTCTCAACAATTTTTACATGCTGCAAGCAAGTACAACTTTGAGCCCCTTTTGGTATCCTCAAAGAATATATTTGTATGTCAATAAATTACCACTTTGTACCTTAGCAAACACCAAAGCAAATTCTAAATGAAATCAGAAACTGTTCTGTTTCTTGGTCATGTGAAAGTTGATTTTGTTTCAATATTAAAATAAGTCTTTGGCAAATATTAGGTATCCAAGGGTGCTTAAAATGTTTATGAGGCTATACACCTTTTCAGATTTCATAAACTTTGTGGTCCTATCCAGACTACACCTAGTGTATCTATGTATATTTATACATGCACAAAACTCCAGGATAGTAAAGTTTTAAAAGAAATCTGGAAGACCTGTGAAGCTGTCCACCTGCCCTGTGAGTCAGACCTGCATTCAGGGACAACATATGATCACAGCTTTTTTCTATTTTTTTAATGAAATTAATGGATCACTGAATTCAAGTTTCAAGTGATCTGCTATTGTGATCCTCACAGACTATACTATTCAGTTTCTTAATTCCAGTAAAATTTACTTTCCATTCTGAACAAGGCATGAGAACTCGGCACTGGTGAACATGAGAATTACATCTGGACACAGAAAAAAGTCCACTCAACCCTCTTTTTATTCCCTCTAGCAAACATAATTAAGGAATGTTTTTGTGGTACTTCAATTTCTACAGATTAAGGCAAAATGAACTTACATACTTATGAAACATATTTTTATGCAAGGCATTTACCATCCTTACTCTGGAAGCCAATGCTTTTTAGCATACGGCATTTGAGTTCACAAAGAACAAGTTGCTAGCATGAAAACTGGCATTTCTGGTCTTTTCCATTAAACCACCATTTAATGTACAATGGTTTCAACTGCATATGCATTGAAAGATGCAACTGTTTATCAAGGTACTTTAAACAGCTCTTTCCTAGCCCCTGTTCCGGGTATTTTACAAATTGAATGTTTATGAACACATTTTACTCTGGACAGTAATGCAAGGATCAAGTAGTTGAGGATGCAATTCTATACTTGCAATATAAAAATGCAACGAATCATCTACCCAACTCCTTAAGTTGGAAACAACCTTTCTTGAATACAGCAAACTAGAATTATAAGCAAGATAAGATTTTAGCGTAAAAGCTTTACATAATGGTGCCAATACTTCCTCCCCTCAACTTTATAATGTCTTAGGTATCATACTACCAAAAGTATTTGGATTTTAGACGGATGCATCACCTTGTTAACTTATATGCACCTCCTGCCTTTGCTGCTGACTTTTTCTTCTTCCATGTCAGTATTTCTATGGCCATCTACTGAGTTTTTCAGCATGCTCCATCAACCAAAACTAAAGTAAACCAAGTGACAGAGAGTTTTTTGCACAAATCTAGTGAGCCTTGGAAGTAGCTTAAATCAGAAAAACACAGGAAGGAGCCACGAGTCAGACAGGGTAAAACTGGTGCAGTACAAAAACATCTGTCACTATCTAATCATGAATCCTTCACAACCAGGAAGCTCTTACTGTCTTTGTTTCTAATCAGCTGATGAAATATATGTCAGTTACTAAAACGTTGGCTGAAGGTGCAAAAGGCTGGAAAAAGACTGACTGAAGCTAATATAATGAACACCTCTATTTTATAATGCAGCATCAAAAATTACAAATAGCATCAGATGTGAGATGGAACAACTTAACAGGCAAGAAAAAAACATTTCCTCCAAGTATGTATTTCCAAACAGCCATGCAATTGCTTTTTAGTATTCTCAATTTCCTCAGAAAATGTCAGGCAAGACAGTGCAAGCCAAAGTCAAAATACAGTATCTATTTTAAAGTATGTTGTGGCTATTTTACAGAAAAAAAATCTAGGCTTGCTTGATATGACTATTCTAGAAACTCTGTTAGTATTACTCCTCTCCTTTCAGGTATAAGCTTGTCCATTAGTTTATTATACAAAAAAACCCACAGAAATTAGGCTGACTAATATTTAATATCCATTTAAAAATACCTGTCAGTAAGTGCTTTTCCAGGATTTCATAGCTTCTGCCAATCTGAGTGCAGTCAGAGTAAATTTTATCAGTTGGTTCAAAACTGTCCAAAACACACCTAGAGTATCTTCTAACCTGGTCTGCCTTTGATACAGCATGAGATCCTACTCATTCTCATTCATATTTGCTGCATTAGCCGCAGACTGCAGTTAAACTTTTCAGTGAAGATACATGCAAAGACCTTAGCATCTGCAATTTTCCCTCTGTAGTAAACTAAAAACCTTCTCTTGGCTACCAAGACAAGCCTTTGGTAACTAGGATTGGAAATGTGTATGCTTTTGTATCTATTAGAGAACCAGTTACACAGTTTGCTATTAATTTCAAGGTCAACACATACCTATCACCTTCCTCTTCTATTAAAGTAATTGACTTTGTAAAACAGTTTTACAATCTCTATTGGAAAAACAAGAAGAGAAGAGAAAAAAAATTCTAGAAAGCATCCTCCCGGCTTCCAGAAACTTAAAACATCTAATCAATAAGAAAAAAAAAAAAAAGAGAAAAACAGATTCACTGTTCTCACAAGTGCGAGGTACTCCAAAGAAGTTGTCTTGCTCTGGAACAGAATGTTGGTTTTTTTACTAAGATAGTCTGTGTTGAAAGCTATCAAATCAATCAAAATAAGGGTTGTTATGGTAAGCTACAGATAAAGTGTCATTTTATACAATCCGTGTTGCTTGTCTGTTAAGGTTAGCTTTATTATTTTCCTTTTTTAGCATTATGTAAAGACGAGAAAGTAATGAACTGAAAAGGCACAGGAATGCAGTTGATAGAAATTGCCATTCCTTCTTTCAACTTCAATAGACAATTAATTGACATAAGTCAGTGTACTTGACCTTATTCTCATAAATAAAGGCTACTCACCAAACCAATCACACCTTATTCGAAGCAAAAGATAATAGCAATTGTCAAGCTGGCAAAACATTCATATTACTAGGTAGACTAAGACTGAATTTAAGATCTACTGAAAATGATAATGTGTTCCCTCTACACACCACAGAAAAAGCAATAATACATGACAGTTTCTAGTCACTGCACATTATTTAGGACAGACATTTCGATGTTCCAATATGTATATCCATCAGGTTGAGCTACAAAAATTGCATTTATCTGATATAACACAATATTGTGAAAATCTCCTAGAAATAACTTAAGTCTAGCAAGTAATGGCCAGTGACATATGTCATAGAATCACAGAATAGTTAAGGTTGGAAAAGACCTTAAGATCATCTAGTTCCAACCCCCCTGGCATGGGCTGTGACACCTCCCAATAAACCCAGTCTTGAACACCACCAGCGATGGAACATTCACAACTTCCCTGGGAAACCCATTCCAGTGCCTCACCACCCTTACAGTAAAGACATTCTTCCTCATATCCAATCTAAACTTCCCCTCTTTAAGTTTGAACCCGTTACCCGTTGTCCTATGACTACAGTCCCTAATGAAGAGTCCATCCCCAGCATTCCTACAGGCCCCCTTCAGATACTGGAAAGCTGCTATAAGGTCTCCACGCAGCCTTCTCTTCTCCAGGCTGAACAGCCCCAACTTTCTCAGCCTATCTTCATACAGGAGGGCTCTAGTCCCCTGATCATCCTCGTGCCCCTCCTCTGGACTTGTTCCAACAGTTCCATGTCCTTTTTATGTTGAGCACACCAGAACTGCACACAATATTCCAAGTGAGGTTTCATGAGAGCAGATTAGAGGGGCAGGATCACCTCGACCCTCGACCTGCTGGTCATGCTCCTCATGATGCAGCCCAGGATACAGTTGGCTTTCTGGGCTGCAAGCACACACTGCCGGCTCACGTTCATTTTTATATTGACCAATACCCCCAAGTCCTTCTGTGCAGGCCTGCTCTGAATCTCTTCTCTGCCCAACCTGTAGCTGTGCCTGGGATTGCTCTGACCCATGTGTAGGATCTTGCACTTGTAATTTCAAAAATACATTCATGCTAGAAAAGCCATCAACTGGTTAAAGACAAAGCCCTTAACTTCCAAAACTGAACACCAAGGGAAAGGCTTGAATTGGATACAGAATCTCTGAAACCTAGCTAAAACAACAGAAGCTAAGGCAACAGAACCATCTGTGTTCTTCCTATAGTTAAGACTCTCCCAAACAAACCAATGACAACAGCAGGTAAACTGAAAAAATAAACAGCCTGCTGGGCTGACGTAAAATTATCAAATGTAGAAATAAAACAGTTCCTTACTAGTTTCACTTAATACAGAAATTACTAAACTCTTGCAAACATTCAAATATAAAATTAGAAGTAGAATTTACCTTTGAAGGTCTCAAGTTCCTTCCTGTTAGAGAAAAGCAGAATTAAAAAAAAAATAAAATTAGAAACATTACATCTAGATATACAGGAGATATTTCACACAGTTTAAGACTCATTAAGAGATGAAAACCAAACTATTTGATTATCATCATATGTAAGGGTGATATTGGTAATTGTGCTTACCTAAAGCAAACAAAATGTTTAGAAATCAGGCTAATAAACATGTGCAATTATACAAATACTGCCCATTTATATCTAGCCACTTAATTTTTAGCCACACTGCTGCAAAACCAACCAAGACTTCCTAAGGCTTTAGGTACTAAAACATTCAGTACTTAGCAAAGCTTTGCCAGTTCATAGCACAGTGAATATTAATTAGTGCTTCATTTGCATCAGTGGTATCCAAAATCCTTTTGGCAACCATGAAGGATTAAAATGTGACAATATCACTCAGCTACAACACGCTCTGAAGGCAATAGAGGCATATAGCAACACTCCTCAGTGGAGAGGATTTCAAAGTACAGAAAGCGACAGATAACCCACAATACTCATGTTCCAGCTAAGAAACAAAGTCAACAATAGTTTCTTTTTTTAACTCCATATCAGGACACTTTCCATTTTTAGTAATTATGCAACTGTGAGTGCAAAGGCTGTAAAATTAAGAGAAATATTTTCTGATTTCGGAAAATTGCAAAATGCTCCATTGACACAAAGTAGTGATTTATCATGAATTTAGAAGGTAAGGAAAATTCAACATCAAAAGGCAGAATGCTGGCTTTTTCCTTACAAAACATTAATTTATAACAAACATTTTTCAGTCTGTGCCTTGCAGACTGCACAGTTACATTCCGAATTTTGAAAGCAAAGAATACCCCAACCTACCAGCTGTCCAGATAAATTATTCTACTCACTATCAACAGACTAAACATGCTTCACTCATCCTTGAGTCACTTACCATACACATGGTTTCACAATATATATACTATAACATAAAAACTCGCTCTCCTTCTTAATAGATGATGCAATTCAGAATTTATCTGCATCAAGAACTGAAAAAACTGTTTTGCACCTGAAACAATTTATTTTCTAAGCAGGACAAAATATTCTAAAAGAAGCAAGAGAATACATTTACCTCCACATTTTCAGTGAACATCCCGCTTTTGTCACCAAAAGTCAGGTTTTTGAAAGAACGGGTGCTTTACCAGGAAATAAACTATAGTGTGATTCACAGTAGAGAAGCCTGTTAGCTGTAACTTCCTGTGAGCACATATTTCCCTTCTGCTTGTCCGACATCCCTTTCTTTCCCAAGCTAGTTTATTTCTTTTTTATCAGAGAAAAAGAAAATTTACCTCACAACACCTACGATTTGCAGATTCACACTGTAATAAATGTTTCCTACCTAAATATAATTACAAAATCCTTAAAAACTCTCACAAGTTCCACTCATTTTTCAATAATGGCATACTAGCTGAGAAAACAACAATCACAGGAAATGCTTGTTTTCCACAGATTGAAACAAAATCCATACTGAGGAAACATCTTGTGAAAGTAAGAGGAAAAAAAGTATGCAACTTAAGCCTAAAATCAGGAGGTCTTATGACAGTTGTCTCCAAAAGGGAAGACGAAACAATTACTGTCATTGTATTCAAACAGATTAGCAAACAAGATGGTAATACAGTATCCAACTGACAGTGATATTCATTGCTTTTGTCTGAACCCCCAGAGTTTTCTCTTTCAAAATCCATCAATATTTTTAGGGTTGATGTACTTAATGCTGTTGCTATACCCATATATATAATTGCCGTTTGTTAAGAAAGCTGGAAATTAATATATGACAAAGCTTTTTTTTTTAGAATGCATACCTCTGAAAAATTTTAAATATCTATGTCAGCATACAGTAAAAATACAGACTTGGTATCTAAGGATCTGGATTTGCTAGTATCCCCACACCAATTCATATCCAAACACAGTATGAATGAATCAACCACATCTTGCAGCTTCTGACAACACTCTTAATAAAACATATATTTAGAAATACATGTTAAAAAATAGGCCTATTGAAAATATGTTCTGTATCAGTAACATGGAGAATTTGGTTTTTGAGTTACCCAAATAAAAACTTAAAGTTTAAAAATTTTAATCCTAAACCTCATTCATCAAAAGCTCTGGTTAGAACCAGACACTAAAAGTAGAAAAGAGATGATGACTTGTAAAGACACTGGAAAAACAGATGGCTTAAGACAGTCTCAGCACATTTTCCAGATGTGTAACTACAAAGTTCTAGAGAGATGCACAGAAAAACTGTATTACGAAGTATGACATTTCTCTTTTTTATAAGTAACTTTTATGTGTTGATAAGCCATCAGGAAGAAAATACCTCCTATATCTTCTCTAATAATCTAGAGACAAAAAATCATCTGCAGAAGCAAATACGTGGAACTTACATTAAGAAGAAGACTATTTGTAACACAGACACTATAAAAGTAAAAGCAGTTAGCTTGAGTAATCACAACAAAAGAGATTAAACTGAAAACAGTTTTGGAAAACGATCATCTTTAAAATGAAGTTAAGAGGCAAGCAGGAGGGAAAATCTGCATTGGAAGTAGGATTGGATGAGTAGTTAGGGCTGCTGCCAATTACTACTTTAGATCTTACCATACTAAATTACCAGCTTTGTTGCTATATATTATTTTTCTTGTATTAATTTTTATTTTAAACTGTTAATTTTTTGATAGTATTTCACATTAGTTTTATGCTACAGCAGCAGAGCTCACCTTTGAGAGATAGCGTACTAACAGCATCAAACTAGAAGATAAAACTGCAGTACAATAAATTGTTTCAGCAGAAGAGTTCTGTCAAATGCTTCAGCTCAAAAGTGTATTACCCTAACATGTTTTCTGCAGGAAAGTCTAGCCTTCCCCACTATCCCATTTGTTAGGTTAAGGCAACTGAAAGCTTCCCACAGAAAAACATCCCTGAATTTTATGGAGTTTTCATCAAAAAAATCATGCATTTCCCAAATGGATGAGGTACTACTTTCCATTACCAGAAAGAAAGCATGCACCTTCCATTACACATGAAGGCTCTTGAAGACTGGTGTGGGCTGCTCAATGTCCATTCCAGATTAGAGGAACCCCTATACCAAGTCTCACCACTCATCAATACAACCTGCTATTTCACATCTTGACTGTATGTTTTTTTACTTCAGCAACTAAATTTAGGTTAGTGCCAACAAATCTGGCTAGTTACAAAATCAGGTTTTACTTTTTTACAGCTAACAATAAGCTTTCAGAAGGACTTAATAATTAATAATTATATTATAGTATAGCTTACATATCTTCTCTCAGTGAAAGATTTAGTACCACTGAGCAAGAAAAAAGAGCTAAAATAATCAGACCATAACGGCACGGAAGCTCTTTAAAAGTAATCTTGTTCTGTATACAGTGCAACTAATGAAACCCAGTTTCTTTCCTCAGAGGCAAAAGGTTGTACAGGCTTCATCTACACTGGAGTTATGCCCATGAAAAATATTTGGCCATGCATATAGGCAATAATTTTCTACACTTCTTTCCATTTGCTTGTTCCTGTAAAATAAGTAGGGAATTAATTACTCTGTGAAATGCTATACTTCTCAAATTCAGTTGAAAATTACCAACTAGACAACAGCAAGTAAAGGTCAACAATTGCTAGCAAAACCCCAACTGTGTAAGCCTGCCTGCCTACTTCTTCAAGATAAAACTTAAGTCAGGACAGAGATAATATTTGGATATATTTTAATGCTGGCATAAGACACACACTAATGATATTCTTGGTCCCTTCTAAGCATGACGGACATCGGTAAATCTGACTATAAACCCATCTATACACCATGCCTAAAAAGGCACAGCTGATAATGTCTCATGGTTCAAAAAAACCGAAAGAAATTAGATCAAAACACTGTTAAGGCAAGAGATGTCAGTGAGAAATTCTCTGAATCATCTCATCAAAAGAGATCTGAGCCACACTGTCAAGGCTTTAACCCCAGTCAGCCACTAAGTACCATGCAGTCACTCGCTAACTCCCTACCCTGATGAGATGAGGAGAACTACAAAAAAGGTGAAACCCATGAGTTGATACAAGAACAGTTTAATAATTGAAAAAAGTTAAGGTAATACTAAATTAATAAGAATAGCAACCACCTGCATCAGAGTAATCCCAAGCACAGCTACAGGTTGGGCAGAAAAGAGATTCAGAGCAGCCCTGTGCAGAAGGACTTGGGGGTATTGGTCGATATAAAAATGAACATGAGCCGGCAGTGTGCACTCACAGCTCAGAAAGCCAACCACATCGTGGGCTGCGTCAAAAGGAGCATAATCAGCAAGTCAAGGGAGGTGTTCCTGCCCTCTACTCTGCTCTTGTGAGATCTCATTTGGAGTGCTGCGTGCAGTTCTGGTGTCCTCAACATAAAAAGGACATGGAACTGTTGGAACAAGTCCAGAAGAAGGCCATGAGGATGATCAGGGGACTGGAGCCCCTCCGTATGAAGATAGGCTGAGAAAGTTGGGGCTGTTCAGCCTGGAGAAGAGAAAGCTGCACGGAGACCTCATAGCAGCTTTCCAGTATCTGAAGGGGGCTTATAAGGATACTGGTGATGGACTCTTCATTAGGGACTGTAGTGATAGGACAAGGGGTAACAGGTTGAACGGGAAGTTTAGATTGGATATAAGGAGGAACTTCTTTACTGTAAGGGTGGTGAGGCACTGGAATGGGTTGTCCAAGGCAGCCGTGAATGTTCCATCGCTGGCGTTGTTCAAGGCTGGGTTGGACATAGCGTTGGGTGACTTGGTTTAGTGGGAGGTGTCCCTGCCCATGGCAGGAGGATTGGAACTAGATGATCTTAAGGTCCTTTCCAACCCTAACTATTCTATGATTCTATGAAAGGAGGTAATAGAGAAACAAACACCAAGAAACACAAGTGATGCACAATACAACTGCTCATCATTCACTGATAGAAGCCCAGCATGTCCCTTAGCAGCCATCAGCCCTTCCTCGCCAACTCTCCTGGGCATGATATACTGTGGTAGAGAATACCCCTTTGGCTAGTTTGGATCAGGTGTCCTGTTTCTGATCCCCTGACGGCTTGCTGTCCCCTCCCTCACTGAGAGCAAGACAGAATGAGAAATCCTTGGCATAGGAGTTTAGCAACACATAAAACATCAGCGTGTTACCAACATTATTCTCATACTGAATCTAAAACACAACACTGTACCCGCTACTAGAAGAAAACTAACTCTATCCCAGCTAAAACCAGGACACAAAGGAAAAAAGGTAAAGAATATATGTAGACGTTGAAAAAATACAATATTCCATTTTAGTCTGAAACCTTTAATACATTTTTTTTTATTTGCAAAAAGTACAATGAACTCTGAAGCAAATTAAAACTGTAGTGCCCTAAAGCTCTGTTGAGACAGGATGTGTCTTCTGAATTGTTAAGTTACTTGAAATGTTCTGATGACCATGTTGTCAGTGGTCTCAACTTTTTCATTTACAGAAAAATTGAGCTTCAGGTTTGTGGTGAGAAAATATAATTTTGGAGACAACAGGTGAAACAAACTGTATACAATACATAACTAGTCCCACAGAGTAACTGACAGGACAAGAACTTACACCAAATAGTGAGAAGGCAAATACAAATTGCCAATTACCTTCCCATTCCCTTCAAGCTTTTCATTGCACTGTTGAACTAACTAAGCTTTAGTCACTGTTCAGAAGAGAAACAAGAAAGTTACATTGATTACCACTGAAACAAATAAATCCATAAAGAGGAATATGGGAGGAGAAAGAGTCAAAACCATCCTGCTTTAAGTTACTGATATCAATGGGAATTTAGTTTGTTCAAGGTATTACAAAGTTCTCATGTTCTACTGTACCTTGCAAAGGCCTGTAACACTAAAATCAATTTTCTGAATGTAACTGTCATGGTTTGAGGCTCTCGAACAGTTCTGCTCACTCACTCCCCCCTCTTTCTTCCCCAGTCCCAGAGGATGGGGAGGAGAATCAAAAGAATGCAACTCCCACAGGTTGAGATAAGAACAGTTTAGTAACTAA
>JASSUY010014071.1:0-31692 GCA_032466535.1 Forpus xanthops
GTTTACTTCTTCCAACAATCTTCATCACTGCTGGCAGCCTTTGAAGCATGCGCAGTAGATGCTTATACCAGCTTAATTGGTTCGTTAACACCACAGACATAAGTCCTCCTGTCCTCCTACTTACCAGTTAAACTGCAGTCCATCCTGGGGCTCTGCCATTCCAGATACTCCCTATCTTTATGTCCTGTTCTTCTAGCCTGTTTTTCTTACACTCAATTTTGTACTCCGGTCATAAAGGCCTAAACTATGTCAACTACAGCAGTTTATCTTGTACAAGAATTCTCAGCATGTCCTCCAGCTGCACTCCACACTTCTCCCCTGTATATCATGCATCTCAGTAATTTTCCATTACTACTATTGCAAAGCCATCACACTTAACATTACTTAAAATTGATTTCTAAAAGTTTATATATTTCAGTTTAGAATTTTGTATTCCCCCTCGTCTCAACAGAAAATGCTTATAAATACCTTGAAGGGGCATCTGAAATTCCCTGTCAAATAGCACTCACTAAATCAGTTTCCTGCAGCATATGTATAGCACTATGAACCATTTTAACAGCCACCTGATTTAACATTTTTTCTACATTTATGTAATATTAAACATAAACCAGTCACTACAAGAAGGAATACTACATTAGAAGTAATGCATGCTGGAAAAGTATCACATAATGTTTTGGGTCAGAAGAGATATTAAAGATCATCTAGAGACATTATAACTTGTTCTCTGAAAACAGCTCAACTGTGGGAAAATATCAAAGTTCTCTAGGTATGCCAATTGTTCCATAGCACACATTCACTATATCACACTACGCATTAATAAAATCCTGACTGTAAAGTACCTCAGCATCTTTCTATTGCCACACAGACTGAACAGGTATCAAGGTCAAGCTTTGAATGTGCTATCACTTAAGGGTTTTCAAACTCAAATTCTCAAATGCACAAGAGATTCAATATTTAAATGGCAAAAAAAGGTTAGGTGTAAAGACACTTAACCCATTTCAGGTGTTGGAGGCAAGAAATTAAGTGACAAGATTAAAAGGAAGGGTACTCCCAGACTGGTAAGTAGGCTTCCTAACACTCAGTTTTCAGTTGCTTGCTTTTTGTAAACAGCTATCTAAGCAAAGCAAAGCCAGGCCATATATTCTTCCTCTAAGCAATCAGTTCTTCTTTCCCTGCCAAAATCCTGAGACATTCTAAAACACAGAAAGCAATCTGTCCTTTGTGGCCAAAGTCCTCAGCCTATTCTATAGGAAGATTGCTCCCTTTCTTTTGTCATGCCCCAAAACTTTCCTTTGTCCAAAGGAAAGCCTTTTATCAGCTCCCCTGTTCAGAAACTTCAAAGGTTAAAAACCAGCCTGATGTTCTCTCTTCTTGGTCTATCGTGCTTCCTATCAGCATTATTCCACATTACACCTGAAACGCCAGCTAAGTACATTGCTTTCCTAATGCCCTTCTCTGGTATTATGCTCAAGTCTCTCCCTCCTGCTATTTTTAATTACAGCCAACAGAAATAAGAGTTAAACCACAGTTCACCATGTAATTACACGCAATCCTGTTATACTATGGCAGACTAAACATGCTGTATTGAGAATTAAAGAAAAAAACATCCACTTGTTTCCATCATGACTTTAGACTTTCAATTTAAACAAGGGTTTAACATGAAACGAGAATGAAAGAAATGGGAACATTTGCAGCAGATAAAAACATTTAAAAAGGGAAAAAAAAAACCAAACCAAACTCACCCTTAAAAGGTAATCACACACCAGCTGCTATGAAGGATTTTACTAATGCATGCTTAAAACATTCAGAATTACTGAAAGAATGAAATTACAGAGTGGTGATTATATGGTTTGTGGTGTTGCTTGAGACACTAGACTGCCTGCTCCTCCTCCTGAAGGGTGGTATTCATTACACTATTGATGGAGAGTTTTCTGTTAGGTAAGCTTAGATAGATACTTTAAAAGTCTTTACTGAACAAGCAAGTACTCTGCAAGGTCAAGTGAACCCCTGCCTGTGGCAGGCCTGACATTTACTTTAAAGGACTGTTCCACTTACTACTTCCATTAAGTGAGAATATGTAATAAGACCACAAAAAGAGAGAAAGCCAGGAGCAGCTCATCAGCTCTTTTGTCCCTAAAGCTGTGAGATAAGACAACAGTCCACTGTATTTGCAGATTAATTATTCTGAAATGAAGTTCAAAGCACTGTAGTGAACCTGCAAAAGACTCTTGCCCGCCAGACTTGTTCCTGAAAAATTACTATCTTCAGTAAGCTGGAAAATGAGGCTAACTCAAAAGTGATTTGTTAACTTTATTGCATGGTGATTCGGAGAAAGCTCCAGGAACTCACCAACAAAGTTCCAGGTTGACAAGCAGGTATTCTTTATTGCGGAGCCGGGAGGCATGGAGGATAGCTCCTCCTAACGTGCGTCCCTGTATTGCCACATGGGCCATCCTTACATAGTCACTTGGGCATACATACATGTTCATGAAGCTACACATGAATTACATCATTTTCCAGAAAGTTTCCCGCATATATGCAAAATGTGATGGTTGTCTGAGTCATTATTTCAATAAGCTTCATCACCCCTAGCAGTCTTTGAAGCACCAGCTTAATTAACATGGGAAACATCCTGTCCCTCTACTTACCAGGTAGCTTAACTGCTCCCATTCTGGACATTTGCTAGTCTGGATACTCCCCAATAGATGTTTACACCAACTCAATGGGATCATTAACATAGCAATCATCCTGTCCCTCCACCCAGGTGCCCATCAGCCTTAACCTTTACCTAGAACTGATTACATTTTGTGGTTTTGTGAATCTTCAACATAATTCACATTGATTTTTACATTTCAAAGTGAAACTAGAACTCAGGAGGAATGTCTTATTTCAAACCTGTTCCATTTACACTCCTTTCTCAATTTCTCTTTAAACTGATAAATAGGCGCAGTTTCTTTCTGAAGTAAACCCTAAACATTACGTTGCAAGAACACATACTGAGTGCATCTGCTGCCGGCTGAACTGCAAAAGTTGGTCTTCATTAAATCCCAAATTTTAGCTCTCTGCTCTGTCTGGGTAGTTAAAGTCAACGTGACACAGCAAGTTAAGGGATTCTATGACAGGTTTCCTGCAGGTCTTTAGACAAGGACAAGAGTTATGCTTGCTTGAAAATTTTATTGACACAACTGTTTGGTCCCAACACATGAAACAGCACTTGAGCCACAAAAGAAAGTGATCAAACAAAGTAGACAGCTAAGAAAAGAACTCTTTCTTCTCTCTCCCATTCCAAGAAAAAGATAGTGCATAAGTTGAGGCCTTCAGCGACTTTTTTCAAATGGATATGAATCTGAAGTAGTACATTTCAGTGTTAAAGAATTTCACGGTTGTAATGCTTTTAAGTCTAGTCACATCTTTCATTTAACCCTTTGGGTAAAAAAATATATTGCAATTCAATTAACTATTTTGTTACACTATGAACACAACTCCCAAAAGTATTATTCTATTACTTTCAAACAGCAATTTCATCAGAATCACACATGAATCCAGAAGAGTTTTGCTGACCTCCATAAATGGTATAATCACACACTCACTCTCACAAATACCGTATTTTCCTCTAAAGCAAAAGGTTTTCTTTAGAATTCCAGATGACTTGTAGCTGCATGTCATGAAAATGTAATTTCAGGTTGGTCTTTTCTTCAGTGCATGCTCTTCTGAAACAAAGATCTAGACTGATCAGTGCTAACCTTATCAAACTTAGAGTGAAAGCAGATATTTTAATGAGTCAAATGCAACAATAAGTCAAAAAAAGCTTACTTCTCAATTCTCTTTCTATAGCAGTATGTCTGTAGAGGCATAGTGTGCCATAATGCTCAGAAAAACTTCCAAGTGTTTCTCTTCATTTACAGTGGCTATAAGTTCACTACTGATAATACTTGCCTAAGTTTAAAAGATTTTATAACAAAATCTCACTACTAAAATTCTGTCAATAGCCATTATTCAGTGGCATTTCTTGTGGCTGGCTGAGAAGTTAGAGCCCATGTTCCATCTCTTGTATATTACAATAGTATCCGCCTAAACCAATATTCAGTTGGCCAGTGGAAAGCCTCTAGTATAGGTTATTTCAATACTACAAGCAATTTATTTGCTGTCTGGCAAATACAACCACGTTGTAAATGCCATTGTTACCCAGAATGGGTATAAAGTTTCATACACTGGATATTTCTACTAACTAGAGTTAAGGTCATCCACTGACTTGACATCTCTTGCAAAGCTGTTCCCTTTCAAAAGCCAGCCCAAGGTACCACAAATTGAAAAAAGCTTCCAACGTTAGGAGCAAGTTTTAGAATAAAAGCAGACACAGCTAAACAGAACACACATCAAAGAATAAGCTTCCCATTTTCTGAACACACTTGAAAAACAAAAAACAAGGTTAAGCAGAACAACCTTAGCATTTCCACATGTAGTTAGAACTTTCCTTACAGGTGGAAATAGCATCAACACCTTCTGTCACAAAACATGCAAGACCTGCTCCATTATCTGTGATTTATGCATTGAATGCATATTTCAGAAATATCAGAATCTTCCTATCTTCATTTCTAGACACAATAAAATGTGTGTGTATTAAACTCATGACACCAAGACAGTCTTTTCTTTAACCAAACCCATGCCAGACTGGAACTAAATATAAAAAGGGAAGCTTAAAGCATCACTGTCCTAGAAAGCTCCTAAACGCAACTGAAAGCTACTGAAAACACTTAAAACAAGTTTTTACAAGAAAATCCACATGAACTTCTGCAGACATCTTTAGATTTTCCAAGAATTTCCAAAGCAGTTACAAGTCATCTGAAAGGTCAGAGAATAAGTGTCTGAAGGACAATCAGCCCCCTCGCTCCTGTCATTTCATGTCAGCAAGTTACAATTTCTCAAGAGGCTTCTGAAAGACAGATCATGCATTTTATTAATACTGTCTGAAACAATACCAGTAAGCAACAGCCTATAGAATACAATATGCTACATGTATGATTACACCATCAACAAGGCTTCAAGAAAATAAAATCTGTTCCATTTTACTTAATATTCTGCTTTTACTGAACACACATTTATGAAAACCTGTAAAATTTAAGAATAATTTAATGAATGCCAGATTTTTTTTCAAAATAATAGAAAAAAATCTGCTCCGATAGCTGTGTTCAGTGTAAAAGGAACAAAATCTTCACAGAATACATTAAATACAAATTAATTCTAGGCCTTTCATTAAAATACATAAGGGCTAGCAAAAAGCTTTATTTGTGCAGAGTCCATAGGCAAGTGTTTTTCACACTGAAGATTTAAAGCTTGGTTACAGGTGCAAGTGAAAAGTTCGCTGCCAATTTCACCTTGTTTTTGTGTTGCTTTTTGGCTGGGCTGTCCATTACTACCTTGTTTTGTTGGGTTTCAGAGGAGTGACAGGGAGGCACTGAAGCATTCTCTGTGGTGTTGGGTACCACATATCCAGAGGTCAGGTTATCTTCATCTGTTGTAACAATTCTCTGTTTTAGTTCTTCTGTTAAAATCATTATCTCTAAAATAAATAAGAAAATTTATTGATGCTCTGTTACTAAAATAAGCAATATTACTCTGCTAACAGGTGATGAAATATTTTAAAAGAACTTGTCAGCATGATCTGAAGGCAGAAGATATGTCATGTTCATCTCGGCAGCTGATGTGGTATCTGCTTCTGGCTGTGTGCATGAGGTACTATCTAGAAGACTGAATTTAATTCTCACACATCAAGCCAGTGCTCAGAAAAGCATTATGAAACTACTGTGGCAAAAAAGGGCTGCTACAGGTTGGCAATTTTAGTGTTGGATAACATATCTTTAAAATTCACCCCAGAGAATCAAAGTAGGGTGCTTCCAGTCAGTACACAGTTTTTGACAGAAGCCACCTGCATTTCCAACACATCACATTGTGCAATATATATACACATATGTATGTATTCAAATGGAACTTTATGTAATAACGCATCAAACAAATGGTTCATTTTCACATTGTAGGAGTTAGAAATGCATAAGTAACACAATATAGGCAAGCAAACTCTTACCAGACAGAGACACAGGGCGTTCCTCAAACTGAATAAGATCTGCAGACTCAAGAACCACTGGATCAGGTCTCAGCTGCGGGGATGGTAGGCAGGAAGGAACTGGCTCACACAGAAGGTCAATGGGAGATGTATTTGTGAGGCAAAGAAGTTCTTGCTCAGTTTGATTAGAAGCTACAAAAACAAGGGAACATCTTTCAAAGTATCTGTATGTTGTAAAGGTGTCACTGTTTCAGAGCTGATAAATATGAAGTCTTCAGGTGCAGTTCTGAGGATCTGAGAGCTGTGCCTCATTTGAAATATTACTACCAGATTAATTTATGATAACCTACCTCAGATTCATTCAAGAGTTATATTTTTGGATTAAGAGCACATAACTAACTACAGTGCAGCAAACAAAGCAATAGTACGTTACACCTATTGCTTGTCTGCTTGTTTTACTCCTACAATAAGTCCTGGTATTTGCCAAACTTGATTAATAGAAGAGCTCAGGAAACAAGTCCTACAGGAAGAGGCTTTACCGGAAAAAGGCCAGTTACCAGACAACTCTCCTGCAGAAACATCACTATGTGCCATCTAACATGTCTACATGTGAAAATTAAGCCGAAAGTTTCAAAATAATGTGACTTGGCCTTAGTAGAAAGGACAAGCCTAGACTTCTGAAGTAGTAACTCAAGAAACATTCCTCAAGTTCTACAACCTGCAGGTAGTGAAAGAATTGGAGATCACAGCAAGATATGATCTATGAGGTCACCATTTCCCAGTTACTTTTATTTGGGGATAGATTTATACCAACAGGACTGCCCTTACTTCCAAATACTTAACACCACAAAACCAAAATAAAAGCACCACAGAAGAGCACTATATATTCTCATCAGGATATAAGATATTTCTAGCAGAAGCTGCTGCTGACCATCTCTGCTTGGTAGCTTTGCACTTACAGACTTAGATTTCCACTGAAATCCACAGCAAATGGTACTCTAGCAGTTACATATATACATCCAAACACAACAGACAGCTGAGGAGAACAGACACCCTTGACAAAAGGATACATACTTAAATCTATGCTTTGGATGAAGTTCAACAGCTTTGAAGCCATAAAGCATTTCTACAGAAGTTCAGGCCAAATCACACAGCTTTCCCTATGCTGCTTTGATTATTCTGCTTATTTCCTTCAAGAAAAAAATTCTCATATAAATCAATTTTGCATTACCATTGCTAGGTGTTCCTAGATGTGGTTCCATCGATGAAGTGGATCCTGCCATCTCCATAATATGTTCATTATCATCAGCAAGTTGATTTCCATGATCATCCACATGATCAGCAGGGGTAAAACTAGGTGAGCTAAAACAAGCTACAAAAAGGCAAGTTCATTGGTTCATTTACTCAAGTCACCTCTTAAAGAAGAAAGGAAGCTAAGATATTACTCAAAATTGAAATGGCTTACTTTTCATATCATTCTTAAGTACCACTATTCTCTTATGACCATGTCCTTTAATCCAAACCACCTACAGAGAGGAAAAAAAGGCAGAATTAAACAACATCACAGATTAATCTCAAAGTCTAGAGCATCTTACTCACAGCCTTCCATTTAGCTTTGCATTGCCACTATTTCCAAAATAAACTATCACATTATTCATTTGTACTATACCACACAAGTAAAAGCTTTGTCTTAAAATAACTGATGCCAAGGGCAAACTATTGGGCTAGAAAGTGTACTAGTTATTAACAAAACTCTTTGTTTAAACACAATTAAAAAATTCTACTTTGTCATTCTCTGGAAAGATTACTGTACTTAAAGGAAAACTTTAGCCACAAACTGGGTCACTAAATTATCCCAGAGCACTTTAGACATGTGGGTAAGAAAATGCCACAGCAAAATCCTTTATGTGGCACTTCTGACAAGGTCCCAACTCTTCATTCCTAAAACCAGCGTAGATTATCCCCCTGATCAAAATGATGCTTCAGTACTGTACATTCATTTAAGACAGAAATAATTTATCCCAATGGATGATGATGCCAAGGATGTTGCAGCCTCACCAGGAACAGGTCTTAAAATTTGAGCAAAGATGTAAAAACTGTTTTCTTTTGCTTATGACACAATTCAGATTTCTCAAGAAGCTATTAAAAATACAACTGGTATGAACCTCCTCAGAGAACGTAATGATTCCAGTAATTAACACCCATTAAGAGAAAAGACCAAGGCGTAACTATGCAAAACAGTACATGTATGCATGTACTCCATGTGGAAATCAAAATGTAATTGGCCAAAATGGAAATCTTCACACCTGTGGAATTGCTCCCAAGAGCTCGTCTAAATTGTTGCATCCATATGCTTTAGGTTGCAGCACTTCTCCTGTGTATTTGCTATATGCTACTAGGAATTCATGAAGAAAAATCTGCTGATAATGGTACGTGTGAAGTAAGGACCTTACATTCTTTGCAAACACATACAGATTTGTAAGCTTCACATATTCTTCTTCTGAACCACTGGTAAAAACCTATTTGAAAAAGAGAATTAGAGTGCATACTTCTGTATTCTCCATTCACAATGTCTTTTCCAAGTATGAAACACAAGAAAAAGAGCTTTCATACCTCAACCAAGTAAGGCAGACTCTTCAGGAGTTCAGTTAAGGTCATATATCCATATTCACATGGATTAAGCAAAGTACTATGGGTTGTTTCATAATGCTGTTTCAGCTGTTCCACAGAGAGAAAGGATGTTTCATCCCAGGACATCAACAAAACTAGCAATTGGGCAGTGAGAGTTCGCAGAGATTTTCTATTTAACAACTGAATTTGCTTGCCAGACTCTGTGTCAACAACCTAGAAAAATGAACTGGGAATGAAATTAGGCACAGGGAAGAACTTCATTTACAAATACATTGCGTAGCTAGGGTTTTGTTTGAGCACAGCTGTATCTGATATTACACACCAGCATCTGATAGTCCCCTAGCCAAAAGCACACAAGACAGAGAAGCTTATTACAGGGAAAAAATTATTTTTAATGCACAAAAGCTACGTAGTGGTTCATTTGCACGATTAGACACGATTTTACTCTTTTTTCCAAGCCAGCTGGACCTGACTGAACTCCAGCTTGACCACCAGCTGCTAAATTAAAAGAAATGGAGCAACTGAACCAGTTAGTGTAACTTTTCCACTGATATATATGACCATCTATGTATTTACATTCACAGTCAAAGCCTCAAACCATAGATAAAAAAAGTTAAGAATATAAACTAAAATGTAACACTAGAGACCGGTAACTACTTGCTTATCAGAAAATGACTGCTTTTACACAGAAGTCAGATGGAAAAAAACCCTTACACCCACAACAATTTCTACCATTAAATAAGTAACACAATACAATCTTCTTATTGCTGAATAAGCATGAGTTTTCCTGAATAAAGCTGAAAGGTTACAAAAGAACAAAGAACATCATGGGAATACAGAAGCTATATTTAAAATCCCTTTGGTATTTCCCCAACTTAATGAAATATTGTTTATAGAGTAAAATACTAAGCACACTGAGACCTGTAATGTGAGACAGGTAATTCCTTAGCATTACATAGCTTTTAGAGGAATAAACTACAAAGATAAAACGTTACCTTTACAACATGGCGAAGTTTTTGCATTAAAGCTGGAACTGAGCTAACATCATAGTCATGAAGACGCAATGTGTATCCAAATGTCTTGCGGTACTCTGTCAGTATATCACTCATCATGAGGCAGTTATCCTTCTGAGACCGCAACAGTTTAACAAACTGGGCAGAAACTGCTTTGACTTGTTCCACCTCTGTAAGGGTGAGAATTTTCTCCTCCCCACATTCCAATATCTACAAAATAGAAAATACTCTTTGCTAAAGCGATTTACCTAATCTGGATGAAAAAAGTATAATTTGCAATTAAAATTCAGAGCTTGCAGGCAATCATTTGCTATTTAGCAGGACTCAGCTATTTCAAAAGCTATCTACATTCCAAGTAAAACTATACAGTTTCTGAAATTCAACAACACAGGCCATTAGTTATCAACTTTCTTTTTAAGCAAGTTTAATAACTTTAATGAAATGTAGCTCTAATTTTGGTGCACTGAGTTTTGTTAATGTAATACAACTTTGATAGCTTGAATTTGCTAGCAAACTTAGCTTGAATTTTACCAAATTTTACTAAAATAGCTGTATCAAAGACTTTCTTCAATACACCTGTCTAATAGTGCACAATTTATGACTCACAGTGAAGTTCATGAGAAGTACAAACCCTGCTGAAACAGTTGTACAGATCTCAGAAAAAAGCTTTAGCAAAGCTTAAGATTTTGGAACTTACTTGTAAGACATCTGGTATGGCTTCAAAGAGTTCAACTAGTTTTGTAAAACCATAGTAAGCAAGTTTACACTGGCGACCAAAGTGGTGATGATAGGAAGGAATAAATTTATTGAAGGGCATTCGAAAATGGGGTTGATGGCGCAGTAAGTCTACCACCTCTTTAGCAAACCGCTTGGTTCTTTCAATTTCTTCTTGTGTACGGTCTAAAATTAAAAAACAAGGCAAAAGCAGTGTACCAACAACTATAAAATGCAAGAGAATGCCATAAGAAAATACGGTGATTGATTTTCAGCACACTAAGTCATTTTCTTTTACCAAAAACCTTGACTAGGCTTACACATTTGATGTCCAAAATAATCAGATGCTCAGCACTTCAGGAGACCTTAAATAACCAAGTATGTTGGTGCTTTTTAATACGTGGAAATAACCCACTCTCTAACCATACCATAGAAAGTTTAACTACATGCAGAAGTAGTAACATTATGTTTTATGTCACCTGCTTTCACATCTGCTCCATTGCAAGCGTTCCTACAACAGCAAATTCTTTATTTGCTAGAAGTGCATAAGTTAGTTATGAAGGTAGAAACACAATTATCAAAAAATCCAAGTCACTGCTATATATTTGAGTAAGCAGACTTCTAAAATAGTCCAAGAACAATTTGTTCACCAACAGTAAAAACAACGTACATGGACGTACCTCTTTTGGGAATACAAATTACCATTTCATTGTCTTGCTGTGACAAACAGATGGTTGTATCTGGAATTTCTGATATAATATCAGCCAGTTCACACACTCCATACTCAGTAACATCCCAGTCCTTAGAGAAACACCTGAAGTTTTAGAAAATTGTAGAACACAAGTATTAATATATGCAGTGTATGCCAAGGAAAAAATGAAAGAAGTAAACATGTGAATTGAGAGAATACGCCTCAAGTCCTAGAAAACCCACAATATTCATAGTGGAAATAATGCTAACGTGAAACGGGAAAAATATTCTTAACTCAAATTATCTACCCAGAAAAATAAGACAAATAATCACAGAGTGGCTGAGGTCTGAAAGGAACATTGGAGGTCATCTAGTCTGACTTCCCTGCTCAAGTAAGGTCACTTAGAGCTCAGAATTGTGTCCAGCTTATGTCTTGACTATCTGCAGAGAAGGAGACTTCACGACCTCTCAGGGCAACCTATTCCAATGCTCAATCACCCTCTAGTAAAGAAGATGACAATACATCAATAGTTCACATGACACTGGAAGAAAGAACTCTATGTATCAACCAGTGGAAACCTCAAACTAGTCATGGTAAGTGATAATATTCAACCTGAGCTTAAAAAAATATTACTTAAATGATTTAAGAAAATGTATTTATATTAAAACAGCCCCATATGGCTGCACTTCCAACAGTCTGTATCTGCTTAATAGTTAGACATATGCTCTTCTTAATTAACTTTAGGCCTCAAGAGGAAGCAGAGACCACTCCCTGGAAAGCACCATATTAAGCATATTAAAAGATATTTTACTCTCCCCACATTCCTGACAGGAACCCAAGAAGCAAGAACACTTTATGTATATTTTTATTCAAAAAATAGCCAGAGCCGACTACAATGGAAATGCAGATTTACAAACAACTAATGATATATTTTTGCCAACAGTAGAAATATGGAGTAGAAGTATGCATTCCCAAAAAGGGGTGTTGGCACAGGCAGCATCACAGCACACAAAGGTAGACCACATGCAGCACTAAGATGCTATGGTTTCAAAGCACCTTCAGTACCCCTTTTCTACCTTCTTGAGGAAAGCATGGTTCTTCAGCTCTTAAAAAAGGACAAACCTAAATCCCCAAACCCCAAAACACACACCACCCATTTTTTTACCATGTTAGAACAGCATATTCTTCCTGGCAATAGCAAGATGGGCATTATTCCTCATTTTTTCATCCTTACTAATAAGAGTGTCTATTGACAATCACCATTTTATTTTTCCCTCTAAAGAAAGCTTCACCTTAAATTTTCCTTTTACTGTTCCTGTTACTATGTCATGACCACTTAAATCCAAACTCACAGTCATGGCTTCAAAAGAGAAATTAAATACAATAACCTCTTTCAAACTCTAATACAGTTAAATAAGCCTAATACTAAGGGAAGCAATAAAGTCATGCCTTTCCCAGTTGTTCTGATTTCATTAAAGATCACTTACCAGTGATAGGCCTGTAAGAATTCCCTTACAATAACTTGCTTACTGGCCTGGGATTTGAGAAGCTTCAGTAAGTCTTGAGTAAAGCGCTTCACTTGAGCTCTGTGTGTTAGAGTTAACAAGCGTTTGGAACCCATACCAAGAATCTGCAAGAAAATTTTGTTTGATCACTCAGATCTAGCATGCTCAGTAAATTATTTTACAAGATACGTAGAAGCTAGTTCTAGCATAGGTAAGGCTAGAAATAAAGGATACGATACAGACAGTGTTTGGAAAGGCAGCCTCATGAAGCTGTATGCTTGCTTTATTATGACATATAACATCTAGAAATGCAGAAGTGCTTCCCCCAGGCATGCTACTGCAACTGCTGCACATTTCTACTGGCCATTTTAAAATTCTCTAACCAGCTGGTGCTCAAAATAGAAAGTTAAAGTGACCATAGCATTGCTTTTCCTGTAACACAAGGCCACATGACTTGTTTCACACAAATCCATCAAGACATAGGTTACACATCACAGCCTAACTGACCAGCATTCAGCCTGGTGAACAGCACAATTAAAATCTTTTTATGCAAGCACTAGCCACAGGCTAAAAGCAGGTTCAAACTTTATTTAATCTAAGCCTCTGGAACCAAGAATTAATTTCCCCAGAAGTCGTTTTGGAAGGGTAGGGACAATAAAAACAGAAAAACTAACATCTCAAAGAGAACAATTATACCCCAAGGTTCAATTAACCATCTCTTTCAAGACAGACTAGGCATAGCACCTATTACACAATACCAACCAGTAATTCAAATAGTTGAAGATACAATTCCCCAAGTTAAAAGGAACAGCACCATATAACTCACTTGCAGTACATGAGGCACTGCTTCTAGCAGCTCCATTAGTTTAGAAAACCCATAGTTAGACACGCGGCATTGTTTTGCAAAGTGATGATGGTATGTTGGGATGAATTTACTGACAGGTATGACGCAGGACGGTTGGCTTTTAAGTAGATCTATCACTTCTCTACTGAACTGAATAAGTTGTGGATTACCTACAGGGCTCCTAGAACGTAGAAGCCAAGGATCTAAAATAAAATAAAGAAAATAATCATATGACTGAACCTTTCACTAATATTCTTCCACTAAACACTGCACTTTACGACACAGTCTAAAGTACAGGAGAAAAAACAAAACAACCCAAGAATGAACACTCAGGCTAAAAGTTTCTCTTTATAAGCAGTTTAACAATTATACAAGATGTTTACTTTATGCTACTCCATTTTTTAAGCAGAAATATTAATTAAAAAAAAAAACTGAAATAGAAGTATTTACCTGTAGTAGGAGGTAGGGGTTTGTTATGTATCCATTTAATAACTTTAATTCCATTTTGGGCAGTCACAATGTTAACCCCAGGAACACAGGTAATGAGATGTTCTAAAGGAACACCACCCTGGCCTTCTGATACCATTTCAAGATCACTGAACTCTGACATATAACAATCAGGAAAACTTTGGGAAAAAAAAAAACAAACAACAAACTTCCATTATGCATTAAAATATTACTAAAAATTGCCCTAATATCATTCTTTTGAGACATTTCCTAAGCAAGAAGCTTCAGTAGCTTACTAACACATTACAGAAGTCTTCATAAAAATGCACATTTTAAACACGTGTCTTTTTTGCTCAATAAGAAATCAAGAAGTAGTAATTTCATAGGCACTTATTTGTTATAAAAGATAACACCTTACATTATACAATAGGTAGTGTCAGTGTATTACAACAGCCAGCAATAAAGTTTTAGGTCTTTAACCTACCAACCCTTACACTAACAGCCAAAATCAAAACACTTTACCTTAGTAAAGGCACAGTACCCTCATGTGTCTGTAGAAGACTGTGAACTTGGGGAGTAAATGTCTTCAGAGACACAATCACAAAAGGAATTTTATAAGAATCTGGGTCAAACTCACGCTCACTGTAAAAACAAGAGGTTGAAGTTACATGCTCATTCTACACATCTCTTTAGCACAGTATGCCTGTGCTTGCATACACACCCATAATAAACATTACACTACATACACTGCTACTAGGTGACAATACCGGTATACACTCACAAGCAAGTCTATCTTTTCTACACAAAAATTAATATAGCTACAGCAAGCTTCCAGAAGAAAGCAGTGTTAGAACACTGCATTTAGTCATCCTTACATTAAAATCTTCAAAATAAATTTTTGCAGCAAATACCAGGCAGTTTGCAGTGAACACTTTACTGCTCCAGTTAACACAGCCTGCCTGCTGCTGAATAAAACAAAACCAGAAAATGTTCAACCTGGTATGAATCACTTACTAAATGTAGCTGGAGGACAAAGAAAAATAGTCAGTTCCAATTATAATTGCATAATAACATAATTCAGACCAACAGAAATCTCTAATGTTTAACCTTCCTATAAAACTAGAGGAAGGCAGCGTACCTTTCAGCTTCTGCTTAAGTAGTATTCAACCTTAGCAGTTGTGCTAGAATACAATAATCTTACCCAAAAAGGCTGATCCATGAGGACTGCCTAGAAAATTCAGTGTGCCACCTCACTATTTCCTGCCTTAGGCTGGTAAACATATAAACAATGACTGGAGCACACTATACGAATATCCATACCTTAACTTTAATATACCTAGAAATGCTAAATGCTCTTCAAATATTTTGTAAGATCTCATAATATTATATACACAGCTTACATAAAGTCTTTATTCAGGCAATGCTGCTTACAAACAGGCTCACAATATTCCAACTCTTCAAATATTATAGGACTACAGTTAGCTGAAGAACCATCATGTGACTGTGAAGATCCCAAAGGACTCTGCCGGGCTTGGCTGCTGGGTAGAAGGCATACCAGCCGCCCATTTCCTTGGTCACGGATTGCCACAGTATCTGTTAGCTTATACAAGTCTGATACAACTAACTTATGGCCAAATCTAAAAGAAAAGACATGAAATACACATTAAGAACAGAGAATGCTGTAATTGCTTTTTGTTGTTTGTTTAAAAAACAGGACTATGCTAGAAACTATTCTATGCAAAATATTAAGATAACTAAACCTATTCATCCCAATGTAGGAAATGAAACACTGAAAACATAACCTTCTAAGAAAGGCCAGTATTACAGTCATTGCCTCTGAATAGTAATATGATGCATTATCTAACAGCAAAAAACTCCTAATTCTCCATTCTGTTATTCATTCTGTTACTCCCCAATTCACTGAAAACAACCATGCAAGATCCGATTCTTTTCCTAAGTCCTAGAAAAAAAACAAAACAAAACTTACTTTTTTTCATAGATTTCTGTGAATTTGAACACAGGCAGACAACAAGCAGGTGCATCCTGCAGAATGGATATCGTTTCTGAGCTATAAAACAAGTTTTGCAACATTAGCACAGATTAATCTGTTAGTATTAGTCTCCAGCCCAAATTGGTGAAATATTTACAGATGCATATTTTATGAACTACACATGTGACAGGAAAAATACCATTCCCTTCTATTCCAGCACTACAAAAGCTGACACTTGAGATCAGGGGAGTGCAAGTAGTAATATTTCTGCTAATTCATTAGGTAATGTCTCTGAAGGAATTGCATCTTTCATAGGTAGTAGTAAGATTCCTAGTATCTATAGAATGCAGCATTAAAACTGCAGCATTAGAAGTTACCAGCATGGTCACAGGCATAAACTAAAAGGCAAGAATGAAATAAAGTTGTAAATTATACAATGGCAATACTCTATACTCCAAGCGCTATTTTCACTGGAGCACTGTGTGAAAAGGTTAAGATAACTTTTTCTTAATGCTTTCTTTCAGTACAGACATTTAAACAGAAAATACTTGCATTCTCACAAGCATCAGCACTCTAGTTCTATTCTCTTCCATATAGAATAGATGAAGATCAAAAAGCACCAGTAGCGTTTAAACTGTATCCCATTCTCAAAGAGATAATTCTTACAAATTTTCGTGGAGAAAAGAAGCAAAGAACCAAGTGTAACCTTAACTCAGCTGCACAGTCATCAAGATATATCACTATTATGAAAGAGTATCAGTAAAGCTGTTAAGAAATTATTAAACATAAATCTAGTCTCTTAAGATGCAACTTAAAATGTAAAGCAGTGTAAAAGTCCTAAAATGAAAACTAACCTAGTTGTATTTAACATATTAATCAGATCATAAGACAGATTTATTTCGCTATTGTTGCTTTGCTCAGTCTTTTGTATCATCTCTCAGCTACTAAATACATACTGGAACAATTAAGATGCTATGGTGCTTATTACCTAAGTAGAGCAAGCGATTTATTAGCAGCTCCTGTTGTTAGTGAGACCTGTATCCTTTTACCACCGACTTGGTATCTGTGAAGACTGTTGACAGCACCAATTGCCTCTCGCAGACTTTCCATCTGAACAATAGCCTTCAACTGGTAGTCTGTATGAGGACTGAGCTCTATAGATTTTACCTGAAAGGAAGAAAACATCTTATACATTTATCACAGAATATTAATCCAAGGCAAGCCACACAAAGGTAGTACAGACTTGTTTTGGCCAAGAGCCAAATACAATGCAACATGAAACAGTATGATGAACCATGGCCAACAGGTCAATGCAAACAAGAACCAACTGCAATAAGCCTTGGCCAAGGCAAGGCCATGATATTCCTTTAATACAAGCATCATCTTCCCAAATAGAAGACTGTGCCAGAAGAATGTCATTTACAGATCAAATAGGACTTCTGCAGAAACTACATCTTTTTGCACAGCTGCTTTCTACATATTCACATTCTTCATGTCCATTTTGAGATGACTTCTGATTCAAAACAAACTCAGCTTTTACTGTGATTTTTAAGCTGACATTAGGAATTCAGCTTCACAGCTTAAAAATGTTCAGCACCTAAAGCACAAGTCTCTCCACTGCATGACTAATAAGCCACTTAATTTTATACACAAAAATTCAGAATACCAGGTCTATGAAGACCACACGCAAATTAAGAGCCTAGCATAAGTGATGACCTGGTCTCTTTAGAGGAAAAAGACAGTATCTCCTTTTTACAAAGTTTAAGAGTCATGTTGCAATAGATTTCCATACCTACTCTAGGTAGCTAGACCACAAACATGTGCATAATCACATAAACAGAAAGCACTACAAAACAGATTTAATAAAGGTATTTTAGCTTTTACCTTGCCATGTCTTGAGAAAATTTCTTCTAAATGTTGCTGCAAGTCTTTTCTGGACAATCTGTAATCTATATTGCTGACCTGAATGTCTGCACCATTTGCAAAGGGCTCAGAGCAGTCTGTACCACTGGTATTATTTACTACATTAAATGTGAGTGGAGATGATCTATTTGAAAGGTTCGGAGACATGCACCTGGGTAAAATCAAAACATTCATAAGCTAAGGCAGGTATTGCACAATTCTCATACATCCATCACAAAATTATTCAGAAAACAGACACAGTTCAAGTGCACAAACAGCTCTTTAAAGGTATTTCCTAGTACACGCATAGGCAAAACAAATTTCACCACAAGCAAAACACTGTAACGAGACAAATACTTCCTACAAACAGAAAGGAAATCATTCATACTACATCTCAAAGTTACTCAATTTAGTAATATACTTGGCACTAAATCTTTTACTACCTTACTAAGGCATAAATAAGTCAAACTCATTCACATGATGTTAATAATTGGCAACAGTTAGGTATTTAAGTCTAGAAGACCTTAACAGGCCTGGATGAATATCTGCTGAGAATGTCAAAAGCCCTGAAATTAAGCCAAGTAAGATGCCTGTAATACCTCTAACATTTTTTCTGTTTGTGTGTGTGTGTGTTTTTGAAGCTTGCCACACGTTTCTGAAAGAGTTCAACCCCATCTTATATTTACATCTACCTTCTATCAGCTATTACACAGCACATTCAGCTTCCTTTTGCCTCCACATAAATTAGTATTAATGTGCTCAGCATACACAACTCCATATGCAGAAATAATTTATATATACACACACTGATGAAGTCTCACCTCACCTCCCAGATAAGACAGACACTTACCGAGATGACCAGCAACTCTGAGACATGAGTAAAGGACTGAGTTGTCTTGAGGCTGTCAAGTTACTGAAAGCAGAGGGATAGCTGACCTGAAACACAGTTTCGTCTTTATCTTTTTTATCTACAGGAGAATTGGTAACACTCCTGGAAGCAGAGGCCTCTTTTCTATTTACAAATATATATAAGAAAAAGAAAACACATTATATTGCAAGATTCACATTAAACAAAAGTACAAAATCAAATTAAACATCAATGTCTTTATATTTTTAAACATACTTCTGGCTACTTTTACAGGATGTTTCTCCCATTCCACTTGTTTTGGTTGACAGAGAGACAGGAGTCACTGCATTAGAATTACTTTGAGGAGAAGGAATTTGCTCTCTTAAACATTCTTGTTGGTTTTCCATATTTCTATTTATGGTTTTTGATTCAAGATGGCACAGCTCCTATACAAAACAGATGAAAGGTCAGCATAAAATCACCAGACATTCCTTAACAGAGGCTTTCCTTGTGATGGAACCCTACTTAATTACACTTTTTTCCTTCAACTGCATTTTCATTGGCAGTTCTTAAGCACAAATAATTGATTTTCTGAAACAAAAACCATAAAGCATCACCTAGTTGAAGTATTTTTGCTATACTGTAGATCTACCCTAGTCTTCCTTAAAACCAGCAAAGAGGATCCCACTGTATGTTATATTCAACACCAAAGTCAAAACTGGCCTAGGATTAGAGACACCATTAGTACCAGCAGTATTGCCAAACTGAGAAAAAAGTGACAGATGGGGGGAAAAAAGCCAACTTTCAAATTCATTATGTTTTCCAAGCAGATAAATATAGCTCTCGTTCAGGAATGTCACTATATATCAGTTTCTTTTGTTACAGCTTTATTGTGAACTTGACAGTTCTATTTAATAAGCAACCCTCAGAACATGAGGAAAAGAACTAAACAAGGTAAAACAATACCTGTAAACTTTTAACATTTGTGGGTTTGGTGACAGATCCATGAACCTGGAAACCTCTTCCAGCAGAGCCTTTGGTACCAGTAGGCTGATCACTCGAGTCTTTGTTAAGGAGGCACAGCTTTGTGTTTTTGTTAATTTTTTTGGGAGACTTCACCTTTTCAGTTCCAACAAAGCCAGAACTTTTTGTTTCATTAACTTCTTTGTTTTTGGGAGTAAAAGACACTACAATTCTGTTACCAAATACATCTTCATTTTCCATTCGTTTCTGAGCCCGTTCAGCACTTTCTTGATTTAAAAAACGGAGAATTGCACTGCTTCCAGAAATGTTCAGCACCTTCCCGCCACAGTTGTCTGACAAACGCCTTAGTCTATTACTCACACTTTTGCTGTCTCTGTTTGCTGGCAGATTATAAACATATAATAGTGTATGGCATGCCTGTTTGAAGAGAGCAAGATTTCAATTTGATTATCTCAGAATACCCTTTTGCTTAAACCCAGTATTTTTACACTGATTCTGGTGATACCCTCACCCTCACTCCCTCCTTCCCGCAAGCCATTCATATTGCAACATTCAGTTTGTTTGGAAAACTCTTATATCAAACTTGTATCTCCAGTATAACTTGAAGTCTTGAAGTCAAAAGAGACTGCAAAGTTCCTGATTAATGGATCAAAGCCTGATCAATTCTCCAGAAAAGAAAGCATCACTGTGACCGAAGAATTCTACATATTCTACATGTGCATATAAACACACAGTTCAGGAAGTTCTCTCAGAGAAAGAAAAGGCTGTGAGTGCTGTGCAAAGACATCACAGCAACTCCAGATGGAATCATCAGTCACAGAAAACCCCAAGAAAACAGTAATAAGACAGTCATTCTCTAAACTGTTAAGAAAGCATTACAGAGCTGTCTCAGTACACAGCTAAGTTCTTACCCTTTCTGTCAGTGAAAGGCATTCAAGATATATTAATGTGACCTTGTGATTTTACTTTAATTACTTCTCATTATTTCTTTCAGTCTTAGAGCAGAAAGCACACATTCACATGTTAGTAAACAAAATACAGACAATAGTCAAATACACAGCAGACATGTCCTGCCATAAAAAACACATGTTATTTTCAGCCTGTTCTCTCCCTAAACTGGGGAAGGGGTAGGAGGAGAAAGGAAGTTGACACTTTGAAACAGGTGTTGCATTAAAGATTAGAAACCCTTACCGGAACTTTCAGTGGTAACCTAGGTGGCAAGTCTGAAATGAATTCTTCAAAACAAACAAGCTCATGAGCATGACGTAGAAGTGCTTCTGAAGCTTGGTTTTTATGTACCAAAATTATCCTGAAGCCATGTCTGTGTCTCAGGTCACTGAGTTCTAAAGCAAAGTTTACATCAGCTGGAAAAAAAAATTGAAAAATAGAATAAGGAAATTTGTGAAAAGGCTGAAAACAAAAACACCAAACAAACAAAAAAAAAAAAAAAGAAAACCCAGACCAGATTAAACAAGCAAAACCCCAGGTCTCACTTGGCAAGTTCTATTTACCACTGAACATTCCCAGTGAAAAAGCACCAACAGCTACAAGGCTTCTCAGTAGATACAATTTAAATGAACAGTTAGCATTCCATCTCAGGCAAAGGCTTCCTTTTTACAGCAACTTCAGCTATTTATCAGGAAGGCATTTGACTAGCACTGTATATTTGCAGAAAACTTTTGTTCAACTTTAGGGAGAAGCCCAAAGCAACACACAGCAATTAAACAGTTGAGTGGCTTGCGTATGCAACTGCACAGTGTGCTGCTGCAAGAATAAAAACCAAATCAAATACATTTTGCTCAAAGCATTCTGACAGACTACCACATGAAAGGCTCAAGGAGTGTTACTTTATTAGGTTCCTGCTGAAGCTGTCTAACTTGAGACAGTATTTACACACATACCTACTGACACTCAACAAAGCATCAGATTCCAGAGCTGCTTGAACTAAGCCAAATTCTCATCTTAATGTCCCTACTTTTCTCTTACTGCCACTGACATTATTAATAAATTCTTGAGTGATTTATTTAAAGCTGATTCTAAACACAACCATTGGAAAGCAGAATAGTGTCATACACAAAAGTATGACTAAAGAAAAGAAATGAATTCTGCACTGTAGATGAGCACCACAAACACTTACTTGACACAAGAACCACAGTGGCAGGTGCAGTGTGTGTATCAGCAAACCTCCTAAGACTCTGTCTGAGTTTGTCATCAGCAGCGTTCTTTGCTGTAGCATTGATGTGTGCAACAGTTACCTGTGGGAAATACATACATATGCTCTAAAAAAACTTGAATGTGAACTATGCTTGCTTAAATTTAGTTGTGTTTAGTACAAGCTTTCAAATGCACCTTTTATTTAGATAAATTGATACACATATGCTCAAAATACAACATGTATGCATCTCAAACTGTTCCAATGATCAGTAAACTTCAACCCTGGTTGCTCAGCAATGTCTTAGGAATGACTATGCTGTTCTGTGTTTAAGATCACAGTTTACACACCTTAAAAGCATTCCACAAACTCTCATTTGAAATAGGTGACAAACATGGCAAATACTTGCTACCAGTTCCTTTTAACTCACACAAGCAGATAAACTTTCAACTTATTATATCTACAATTTAGAGGATGAGTTTCTGACTTACAAACTTGCATACCAAGGAACAAAGTAAATTAATGAAAAAAATACGTAGTGTTAAAGGTGCCTCAATCAATATCACTTAGTTACAAATATCCTCACTAATCAATGTAGTATTCACTAAGTAAAAAAAAAGTCAAGTTCCCAGAATCATAGTTCTTTCAGGATAACCATTTAGATGCAGATTTGAAGGATAAGACTAGAAACACCACCATCACCTACTACTGGATGAAATCAAAATCCTCTGTGAATACTAAAGCTAAAACTGTTATCTGCAACATGGAATGCAGTTTCTTAAAAACTATCACATCAGGAGAGCTCAGCATTAAAGAACCCACCCATAAACTAATATTAAGCTCATGCGCTAAAAGCCACAGAAGCTAACAAAGCTTTAGTGAACAGGAATCGCTATTGGCACACTCAGTACACAAAAACTCCTTCAAGAACACCAATTAGATGCTGTTTTGATACCTGGCAGTTGTTTAGCTCCTGAATAACTTCTTTATTTTCTTTACTAATGTCACACACACAGATGAATTCTGCCTCTCTGTGACCTTTGAAAAACTTCTCACGGATCCGCTGTACAACTGCTATAGCTGAACGGCCAGTGGGAACTGAACAGTTTTCAATATCCCAGAAGACTCCAATGGGGGGTAAGTTTTCCAGAACTTGGCCTGTTACTGCAACTTCCGGAGACCCTGTACAAGTTTAACAACATAGCCCACTTTAATCTCAAATACAAAAAAAGTTGAACTTAGCATACTACAAACTTTGCACACAGAAAGCTTTGCATTTCACAGAACAACATGCCCAGGAATGCAAGTTCAGTTCTATTTTCTTAAGGAAATAAAAAACAACAGTCTTAAACAGAAATTGTATGGGCACATGCTGACTCTTTATGTCTTTTCCAAGACTCACTGGAATTTATTTTTGTAAGAACACTTAATTAAGGTGGTAAAATGCTAGCAAGGTTATCCAGTTTCTTAACTCTTCCATACTTTAACTTTCATATTAGCTATGATTCTGTAATTGAAGCAGTACTAACACTGTAGAAATACTATGTACTTATTTTGCACAATATTGTCCTCTCAAGAACACAGAAAAAAGCCATCTTGTAATTATAAACATTATGTCTGTACTGCACATAAGGTAACAACTGACACTACAGACTAAGAAAATGCTTTTCAAATAAGGCTGAAGATAATTTCCTTGTATACCACCAGAACAAAACAGCTTCCCAGTTGTTAGGATTTATTTTTCTAGTTCTTAAAATGTTAAAAAACATAATAGTAAAAAAAAAAAAAAAAATCATTGATGCAAACAATACAGTAAGTTCTCTTGTCAGTCAGAATCATAGAATGGTTTGGGTTGGAAAAGACTAAGATTATTTAGTTCCAACCTCTCTGCCATGGGGAGGGGCACCTCACACTTGACCATGCTGCCCAAGGCTCTGTCTCATTTGGCCTTGAACACTGCCAGTGACGGAGCATTTACCACTTCTTTAGCCAAACTGGTCAATCGAAGTTATGACGTAGCAAAACAGAAACAAGATGTATTTTTATTGTTTAATTTTCAGTGACTCTACAGATGTCACCAGAGAACAGTGCAATTTAAGAGAACTCTTCATGTGCAATGCTATTCAAGAAGGACATTCACTAAGTGCAATTTCAAACAAATGTGGTTTACCATATTTCTGTGGTGATTTTCCAAGGCTGCTTGCCAGGAGCAAACTCTTCTCATTTCCTGTTCCATTGTTTCCACAGCCATTACATATTGGGATAGGAACAGGTGCAGTCTGTGCATTTGGAGGAGGAATATTTGGCCAGATTTTAGCAGTATCAACTAGGTTGTTTCTGGTTGGCTGTTGGGACAATTTTTCAAAATACATGCTCATTTAGTACACAATATTAACATACAGTGTTCCATGCCAGAAACACTCAGTTTCTCTTCTGCAACAAATGGAAGTTCAGATACACTCTAAAAAGTTAATAAACAGTATCACTGCATGAAGGAAGCTTCTATCCTAGTCTTTCCTAGCATACGTAGCTCTAAATGTCCAAATGCAAAGCAAGATTCTATTAAACTCAGTATACCAAGAGGTGCCATCACCTGGCACGTGAAATTACCCCAATGAAGAGCACAAGGTTGAATTATCTCCCTCCCCCCAAAATAGCGGTCATAATCTCAAACATAACTAATTCACTATTTAGTTTATTGAAATGAAAAATTTCACTTTCATGTGGGAAACAAATTTTGAAATTTAAGTAGCATCTTAACAGTTGAGCATAATATTTCACTTGAAATTAAAATTGTGCTTGAATTTTGGTAGGAATCAGTTCTAAAGTGTACCAAACTGATACTGAAGTTTATATTATGTATTTTGGAAGACTTATAAAACCAAAACTAGAATACCCTTATAGTATCAGATATTTCACCTGAGTTACAAACAGATCTTCATTGACTAGTCGCCCATGGGTACATGTTAACTGTTTTTACCTTACTCTCAAGAGTTACTACATCACATTTTAATTGGAGCTGTAAAGAAGAGGTAACTGTCTTTCAAATCCACACAAAATTCAGCTTGAATACATTACAGATCTCCTGCAAGTTAAAACAATCTAGTAGTCCCTTTAGTCTTTCTGTCAAACTGAATGTTACCTCAAGAAGAGAGATGAACTTCAGAAAAATACCCGGTATGTTAGGACTGTGCATCACCAACTAGGACAATGCAAGCTGCAACCTGCTGAAACTGGTGTTTTGCTCAAGTAACATTAGATATATATCATACTTAATGAGAAATGTGATGTGTACAAACCTTGCTCAAGCAGTCACTGCAGTAGTGAGAGCCCTTTAAACAGACCGAAGGTGCCATGTTTAGGTGCAAAGGATTGGCGTACACACGTGATGTTAGCTCCGACTGTGTAATATGATCATCCAAGTGGCCTGCAGCCCCACTTGTGAATTCAGAACAAGGAAAATAGCCAGAAGATGTGCAGCTCTGAAGGGCTGGATACTGATGCAGTTTGTGTACATTACCATGACAGGACTGGAAATGGAGTTTTCCGCAACAGGAAAGATGTTGACAGGAAGAAACACTGTTTTCTACACACATGCCTGGGAACTCACTTGCAATGCTTCTAGCTGGAGGGGTTTTCAGTGAAGATGCAGACTGATAAGCAAGTCCTGACCCTACTTGACAAGTAATCGTCCCAGTGCTTTTTGAGTCTAATATTGTGCCAGGGTGAATCAAGTTACCACCACCAACACAACGCATTTGCGGAGTACAAGAGTCAGAGCCATGAGCACAGCAGCTTACTTTCGGGCCAGGTGAAAGCTGTATTTGCTGTTGCAGAAGAGGATGAACATCAGGAAGTGGAACTGCTGGAAACAGTTTAGAGCCAGCATTATGAGGCAATGAAGCATCCTTCAATTCTATAGCAGCTTTCTTGTTCTCCATGTAATCTTTCTGGAAATTGAAAGCTCAGTTACATTCAGATGAATTAAAACACAACCTTATAATATAAACAAGCATATTTTTAGACTAACAACTTCATTGATAGCAAATTTTGAAAAGCACTACCTTCACAATTATTATTACCTGTCTGAACATGTGAAATATTAAAAGAAACATGGCAGTTACATGTGCCAGCATGAGGTATACTAGTATCAGTGGATTTTCAAAGCAACAAAACCAAAAAGCTACAAAACAAATGGCAATGAGTCTGCAAACCAGAATTTGAAAAGCACTGTTAGGCTAAGGCTGAGAGATATTCTAAAACTGATGGATGCACTGTAAAAAATAAAAAAAAAAAAAAAAATTAGAAGACAAAACAAAACACCAGTGTGGAGGTACATAAAAATCTTTTATGTGTGAATAATGACTTTAAAATTGTATTAGCTTTAGAAGTAATGCATTAAAAGGCTCAGACTTCAAAATATTAGAAATTCTATCAGACTAACAGAGGACAGAGGACACTAAATTTTCACAACTATGTAAGTACTTTTTGCCTACTCTTATTTAAGATATCAAGATGTACAGACATAAGGCATACACAGACATACAGGGATTTTTTTTTTAAATGGCAGCAGTCAAGAAAAAAAGTTATGAGAACTTGTTCTGCTATGTCTGAACTTGCCTAGATGTTAAATTCCAGAATTTATGACAGCTGCCTTCCCAGCCCCTAATACATGAGAACAGCAACACAACAGGACATGCGCTTATTTGTTTCTTCTATGTCTTTTACTGAAAGTCAGATTAACATGCATGAATGAGTGTTAATTAACAGCTGGAGCTTGCTTGCTCAATAAGTCCCTGTTTTGTATTACTCCTTTCATTCCTTAGCACTCTGCATCTCCAATGTATAGAACTATATACAGTTATGGAACAGCAACATTTAAAGAAATGGAAACAAGGGAAAATGAGACATTAATGAAGAGCAGCATCCACAATTGCTATAACTACTACGTAATAATAGTAATTCAGAATCTTCCAAGTTTGCCTCCAAACTAAACTGATAAGAATCTGGAAGAATGAAGACTAGTCCCCTATCCTGCTCTCCAGCTATAACTTCACAGAGCTTTCAAGAAGCTGCCTTACAGACTTCTTAAGCAGCAAGTTCTATCATTACAGAACTGTAGAGTAGAGCCTGTCAAGCAATTTGCCCGCTTTCACCAACATAGATGAGAGCTGTGACCACAATTAGATGCCTTAAATTCCCAGGCAGATTTTGTATTTAATGTGTTAACTGCTGTCTCCTCTTTCTCCCCTCTCCACTTGCCCCCTTTAGTCAGCAATAAGACTACAGTTAGTTACACTGCTCTACACCAGGATATTGACTATGCCTTTAGTAAAGCAATGAATTACCGTTCTTGCACTGCAAGGCAAAGACTTCTCAGCAGCAGAAAAGCAATCAGAAAGTTTCCAGAGCCATTGTTTTGCATCATTCTCTTGTCGCTGAAGCCATCCGAATGATCTGTTGCAGAGGTTCTCTGTCCTATTTCCTTCCATCATACAGCCAAACAAAAAGGTTCAACATTCTTTCATCCCCCCTTCCCTTCATTCTTTCCACCTGCTAAAGAAACAAAAAAAAAAATACATTTTTTAAATAACCATTCAGGTAAGACAGAGAACAAATTTTCTTATGAATTCCACTACTGCTAGATCATTGAACCTGCATTATTTATGTTAAATTTAATAACGCATATGGAACATTGTCTTGATTACTCCCAACTTGACTATTCCCTAGTACAGGAACATTCCTCATGACTTGCAGCACAGGTGACATAGTCTGAGGAAAACACTGTTAAAGTCCATGGCATTACCTGGAGTCCCAGAAATGCACTGCTGCTGACATGAATAATTCCCTGAAATTTTCAATGTGTTCTTCTAGAAACAGAAGTCAGGAGGTAGGTTTTCAAGAACAGCTCAACAAATGCAAAACAGGTGTAACTGAACACAGCTGAAAGAATTAAGCTGCACATTCATTCTCTTTCCACTAGCTAACAAACCTATATATACCTGCATTAACCACACAGCATTTAGTATTTAAACACAGCTTTAAGTTATTAAAACTATTTACAAATACTTCCACTAATTCTCAAGCTATGCCACACGACATCAATTTAACTTTACAGAACCACAAAAGAAGCAAAGCAGCCTGTCTAAGACTCAGCCACACTCCATCATAAAACTATGATATCAGAAACAAAGTCTTCTTAACCCTCAATTATGTACTGCATCCATTAGAAAACGGTCCTTCAGGTTTTCTGCATTCAATTTTATATGGATTAAATAGCAGTACACTTGCTCCTTATTTCTAACCACAAAGTTAGACTTTTTAAGCAAAAGCATTTATATACAAGAACCAGAAGTAACCCAAAATTATGTTGAATAAAATACTAAGTTAATAAAGTTCTATAGCTCTGGAGTAAGCTGCTTTAAAAAATTTCTAGCAGCAATTACTTGTTCACGAATTAAAACAGGAACTGAATCCATTCAGCACTTATGTTCAACACACGCATCCATGCTCTGCCCTCTGCGGCTCGCCGCTGCCCCGACGCCTCCAGCTCGACCTGGCCCGCAGCCCAGGGGGGCCGACAGCGAGGCTCAACCCTCCCTCAACAAGACAAACACCCTCTGCACACCTTGACGTGCGGCCGGGCAAACGGCCCCTCCCGCCAGCGGGGCAGCACCGGGCCCGGCCCGTTCTGGAGCTCCGCCCGGGGGCCAGGCTGCCGTCTGCAAAGGGAGTGGGCCCCGTCCCCGCGCGCCCGGCCGCAATGTCCCGCCTGGAGCCGCCCCGCCACCGCAAGGCAGCCGCGGGGCTGCGACAGCCGCAGTCCTTGCTCGTCCGTGCCCTGCTCCCGCCCGCCGCGCCTCACCTGAGCCACCCCTCCTACGCCGCCGACGGCCCCTCACACCCCTTTGTTATCCTCCCTCCTCCCTCTCAGCTCCTTCTGCCGCCAAGCAACACCAAGCGCCGGAAACCGACCCGCTGCCGCAAAGACTGTTGTCGTAATGCTCCACTCCCTCCCCTTCCTTGCTGCTGGTGCGCAGCGGGCCAGGCCCCGAAAGGGCTGGGTGTTTTAAACCTGCCCTAGCCCGGGGCTGCCGTGTGCGGGGCAGGGCGATACAAGGCCTGGGGCTGTGAGCGGGCCTATGGCGGTGCCCGCGCCAGCTAAAGGGTGCCTCGGGCCGCGCTGAGGGGATGGGTGTGGTACCTGTGAGAGGGTGGTGGGCCCCACACAATAGCACCTGGGGCCTCCCCTGCGGGACTGCTGAGCAGAACCTTTGTAGTCGGTACCGATGAGGCCGCACCTCGATTGCCGTGTTCTGTTTTGGGCCTGTCAGTATAGGAGATACTGAGGTGCTGGAGCAGGTCAAGAAAAGGGCAACTAAGCTGGTGAAGGGTCTGGAGCGCAAGTATAATTAGCGGCTGAAGGAACTGGGGGACTGTGTTTAGCCTGGAGAAAAGGAGGTTCAGGTCCAGCCTGATTGCTGTCTACAACTACCTGACAGGAGGGTATACTGAGGTGGGGGTTGGTCTCCGAGGTAACAAGTGGTATCATAAGAGGAAAAGGCCTCAAGCTGCACGAAGGGAGGTTTAGATTAGATATTAAGAAAAATTTCTTCACTGAGAAGGTGATCAGGCACTGTAACAGGTTGTGCAGGGAAGTGCTGGAATCACTATGCCTGTAAGTGTTCAAAAAGCCTGTAGATGAGAAACCAGCTCAGTGCTATGGTTTATTGGTGTTTATTGCAGTCCTTGAGTAGAGCTTGTACTTGATCTTAAAACTTTTTTTTTTTCAACCTAGTCGATTGTATGCTTCTTCCTCCTCAGGCCAGGACTTTCCCTCCCACTTACACCAAGAGGAGGTCTCAGTCAGATCACACGTGAGCCTGCAGGACCATGCATAGCTGTGGGAGCCATGCTGTGGAGTGGTCTCTGGGAGGCCTGGTGGGGGGCTTGGCCTCCCAGAGAGCATCAGAGCAGATACCTCTGTGCTTACCTCTTAGGTGTGTGGCGGTGTGGTGGTTTAAGGCCCTCAAACAGTTCTGCTCACTCACTCCCCCCTCTGTCTTCCCCAGTCCTAGGGGATGGGGAGGAGAATCAAAAGAATGCAACTCCCACAGGTTGAGATAAGAACAGTTTAGTAACTAAGGTATAACATAAATCACTACTGCTACCACCAATAATACTACGAGAGAAATACAAGGAAAGAGAGTACAACAGATCTTCACCTGATACCTAGCCATGCCACGCAGTGCCCCCCCCATTACCTGATACCAAGTTTGAGAGCCTCAAACCATGACAGGCGGGCAGTGAGGAAGTTTGTTCAGTGTTGAACAGGACTCTTACAGGCAATAATTGTTGGTGCATTGTGTGGAATTTAAGCTTTATTTTTTTTTCCAACACACAAGTATCCCAGTGAATGCCAGGGGTGGAGAGTTTTAACTCTTTTTGAGAGCTGTTTCTTTTGAAGGCAGTATTGAGGTTCCCTTGAAGCCTGAGGACAGCAGTTAAATATTAGTACTGTTCAGAAATTTGCTGTTGGCTTATTTTGACAGAATTGCCTGACCTCTCTGTACTGTCCTCTGGGTGGTTTTGGGCATCATTAGCTGTGTATAAAGAAATTCCCCAAGTAAGGTACACAGAGCTTAAAAGTATAAAGCAATTACTGGTTAAGAAGAAACAATTTTTTAACAAGCTGCTGAATGAGGTATTAGTGTGATCCCCACCCTCTGATAAAACACCTGAAGTCTGTTGGCTAAACAGGCCTCAAAAAAAGGGTGGGGATCCACTTGTACCTCACTTTTAATAACTTGTAATTCACTGCATCTGTTCATGTGGATAACACTGGCAACCCACTGAAGGTAACAGGTTTAATCACTTCAAGATCTTACAACTTTAGACATTGATATTTTTCCTTTTGAATCCTTGTATTACTAATAGCCCTTGTCTCAACAACCCTATCTCTATTTGTAGTTTTGCTTTTATCATCTTTCTATAGACATAGGTCTGTCTCACAATATAGCAGTTCCCTCAGAAGTCTGAGCCAAAGTCAAACCTGTATCATCCAGTCTGGGCTTGCTCCTCGGCATGCAGGTAGCTGAGCTTCTCAAAGAAGGTGGGGATAGCACGAGAGCAGGGTGAAAATCCGCTTTTTGGTGTCTTAGTATCTTTTGATCACAAGTGACATCATAATAATAGGTTAAGTTGTAATTTTGCCTTCACTTTTGCCTAATGGGTTACAGCCACCAGCAAGATTGACTCTTGTTAGTGACAGTGCTCATATCTACATCCCTTCTTGCCCCTACTCCCACAGTTCTGTGAGGGGATAATGCTGCTGTGTATTGTGGTCTGGAGTGGTGGTGTTTTGCAGTGTTATTCATGAGCATTTGACAGTTTTGTAAACAATATCAGTTCAAGTTATCAGGAGAGTTTTCTAGTAGTGATAATCTGTTTCTTGTGTAAGCATATGCAAATCCAGTTTTATGTATATAGGCTGCAGAGAATTACATGACATATTTAAAGAGGCAGAAATAGATTTCAGTGACATTAAGTACTTGCCCTTCAGTGACAACATTATTTCCATTTGATATTCTATATGTATGTTTGTCACATCATCTTATGAATATCAGTAATCCATTAAAAAGAAATCAGTAGTTTGTAATGACAAATGGTGAGCAGTTCCTGTTTCATCCATTGAATGGTTCTGAGTGACTGTCATGGGTTCAGCAGCAGCAGTCATTTTTCTCTTCCTTGGCAGCTGGTGCAGTGCTGTGGTTTTGACTTTCAGTCTGGTAGCAGCACTGATAACACCAGTGTTTTCAGTTACTGCTCGGTAATGTTTAGGCTGGCCAAGGACTTTCTGAGCCTCATGCTCTGCCAGGGAGGAGGGGAAGCTGGGAGGAAGCTGGGAGGAA
>JASSUY010014072.1:0-21865 GCA_032466535.1 Forpus xanthops
ATAAGGAGGAAGTTCTTTACTGTGAGGGTGGTGAGGCACTGGAATGGGTTGCCCAGGGAAGTTGTGAATGCTCCATCACTTGATGTTCAAGGCCAGGTTGGATAGAGCCTTGGATGACATGGTTTAGTGGGAGGTGTCCATGCCCATGTCAGGGGGTTGGAACTAGATGGTCTTAAGGTCCTTCCCAGCCCTAATTATTCTATGATTCTCTGATTTCCAAATTCTTACGTTAAAAATAAGGGGATTTTCAGTTCCTCTGTTGTTCTAGATACCGCTGCTATGTCATCTGTGGGTGTTTCCAAGAGCTCTTTGAAGATAAAATAATCTTAAAAGGAAATCTATTGGGTTTTTCTTGAGACCCTTGTATCCTTCTGGCCACACTGTGATGGTAACACAGCAGCCTACCTGAGGCGCAGTCAGAACAATACTTGAGACTCCTTCCTATGGCCTGCATGACTCTCTACCCATGCCTCCCTGTGACTGCAGATGAGCTGAGAAGGAGCTGAGCATTTCCTTTTGTAGGGCCTATCGCCCTCACAGGGATGAATCCAGCAGGTGTTTTTCCTTCTGTCTTGGATACATTAGGTCAGGATGGTTTTATCTCTGTAGTTGCAGAAGCAAAATGTGGATTTTGGAGCTTGTATGTTTTTTCCCTCCTGCGTTCTTGGATCTCAGTAGCAATTACCCTGGGGTGTTGCAAGTGTGGGACCTGTACTGGCACTGGGAGGAGCTGTCTGTGTTATGGTCTCTGTATAACAGAATTACAGCAGTACAGTGCTCAGGGCAAACTGTCAGTAGGTACAGGAGATGGTCAGTGGCTGTATCAACAAGTCTATTCCACTGGGATTTGGCTTAGGCATACTTTCTCTGAACTCAAAGCTTCCTAATGTAGTTTGCCTTAGGCTCTAAGAAGTCATGTTGGGTCTTCACACTTTGCCAGTGAAGCTAAATGTCTCCTGCTTGGACTTTGTAGAAATCTTTCCTATTTTAAGGGAAAATCTTTCTTCTATGGAAGTCACTCCTGTCCGTAAAGTCAGAGAACTAGCAGGTAGTTGCTTTCTCCCTTTTTTTTAACCTCCTGTCCTCAGTAGTCCCCCAGAAATATTCCTGTCTGGCTGAAATCAAGGTTGTCATCTACAGTTCTGCAGTTCTGATTGTATTTCTTACATGGCTGAACCCAGGACACTTGTGCAGTTTGACTTGTTCAGCTTCTAAACGCAATTGTAGAATGGTTAGAATTGGAAGGGACCTTAAAGATCATCTAGTTCAAACTCCTCTGCCATGGGCAGGAACACCTTCCACAAGACCAGGTTGCTCAAAGCCCCATCCAGCTTGGCTTTTGAACCCTTACAGGGATGGGGCAGCCACAGCTTCTCTGGGCAACCTGTGCCCAAGCAGGTAACATCTGCTGAGCCTAGGCTTGATCATTTCACACTTGCTGCATAATTCTGCCCCATTGCATTGCTTCTGTGGAGCTTTTGGCAGCACGATTATCAGGCAGACTTCCTTTTGTACTCGCTCTTTGAGTTTTGCATCTTCTGTCTCCTAGAGGTTTTTGGCTACCAGTGCTCACTGAGGATTTTTGATGGCTTTGTTTAGTTTTCACTCTCCAGACCTTGTAGCAAGCTCCCCAGCAACCTCTTCTATGCTTTCAAATAAGCACAACCCATTATGAATTTTGTATTCTCTGTTATAACAAAGCTTTGGGCAGGCCATTGGATTTAGAGTCTGAGAGAGTGAATGTGTCAAGCGGGAATGTGGGCAGTGCAAGGCATGGCTTGGCTGCCCCTTCCAAAATGCTGCAGTTATAGCCTGGGCGTACGGCTCAGCTGAGGCTTTTCTCACTAGTGCCAGATAGCCTCTGACTTCTAGCTGGTTGCTTGCTTTTAACAGTAGAGTAGGCATTGCAATGCGATACAGAGCTCACACTCAGAAGCTAGTAGCTATTTCTCTAGCTTCTTTCCATGTGCCTTTCCTGTGCTATAAATATAATCATGGAAATGAAGAAAAAACAAGACTTCTCTCTCTGTATTAATAATCTACTGTAGTTTTTCTCATTTTGGATGCTGTTTCAAAATCATTGCAGAGAAAGCTATCTTAAGCACATATTTGAATATTATATATAATTTTTACAAGTTCCCAGAAGATAGCAAGAATGACTGAATGATGGAAAAGAATATCTACATTTAAGAACAAATACTCGGAATGTTTGGGTTTTGTGTGTGTATGTGTTACTGAAGCTTAAAAACCAAGGAAATATGGGGGATTAGCAGTGGATGTGGGAGTTATTTGTATTTATAACAGCTTCAGTTCAAATAGTGTTAACCCAATCATCTTTATGCTGTTCTTCCAGCAATGTTTGGGTTTTTTTTTCTTCTGTGGAATGAGCACTTAAACCCTCATATTTCTTTAAAAGCTTTAGCGTCCTTTTAAAGGTGGCCGCAGAATTTCCCAATTTGCCATCATTACAGGTTTTCAGCAGATTTCTGTCAGCAAATGGATCATGACTGGTGCTGGCTCAGTGTTGTACTGGTATATGCAAGTGTTTGATCATTATGAAAACCCTCATAGTTTCTTGTGCATTGACTTGACTGAAGGGTACAGGAAGTTGTGTTCTCAGACTGACAGCATGTAAGCTGGACTGAGTATTTGGCTGATGATAATTTGGCTAAAATTTGCTTTTTAAATGTAAATAATTGAACATAATATTCTAAGTTAATTGACCAATGAGAAAGTAAGATCTTTGGAACAATCCTGAGTTTACTATATTATTGAATATATATTTTCCTAATGAAGTAAAGATCAATGTGTTATTTAATCATACTATTCTTACATATAGTATACTATAGTTCTTGTTCATATAAGCTAAACTACAGCTTTGTAAATACTGTATAGACGTGCAACAGTAAGGAAAAAAAATGACTGATGTATTTCAACAGTGAAAGAGTTAGCAGTAAAGGACTTAAAATTAATTCTGAGTACCTAGTGGCCCACTGCCAAGGCTATTTAGGAACAGATGTGGCTGAAATAGATACCAATAGTCTGTTTGGGATCTCTAAAGTAAGACATCTGTCAGTCTATCGGTCAGTCAGGAGTCATGGAAATGGGAACTGGCTGCTACAAAATGGGAACAACTGAAGTTCCACATGGGCCAAATTCAAAGTTTTTGATTCTTCTGATGTGTGTACGACATAGTGACTTATCTATTGTCCAAACAGGAAAACTGCTTTTAAGGAAGAGACATAAAAACAAACAATATGAAGTATAACTGAAATGCAGTTGTACATGTATCATATGAATATATGGATTTAAAATGTAAAGTGAAGGAAGAAGCATTCAGTTTTAAACAATCACATAATACTGAACTTGTAAGAGAATTGTTAATCTTTTTCAAGGAAGCCCATAAAATCAATGTCTTGGAAAAATGCTGTACAAAAATGTGGGAAAATTTACTAATTTATAACTTTATGTGAAAAATTCAACATATTTAAGGAAATGGGGTATATTAATAAAAGGTTTCTAAATTTATTCTGTATTTCAGGTGGCTTTTAAACATAATGTCTTTGTTCTCTGTGTCTTTTATCCTTTATCAGCAGATCAGCTCATGGCTACATGTTTGTGAAACCATTTACATGGTTTAATGCTTTCTGGTGTTTTTCTTGTATTTCACGTGTTTATGCACCTCTCTGCTTATGTTGAAAGGATGCCTAATATTGTCTTTCATTTATTTTATAGGACAACTGTGTCTGGATGTCTAATAGTAGCTTTTCTGTATTTTAATTCTCAACTTCCAAAAGGACAGGTCAGATACTTAAGTCTTCCCTCCAGAAAATGTTTTGGTTTATGTTATTTTAAATGTTGTAGTTCATAAACTGGCAAGTTTTAGAGTCATGCAATGGTGATGGATTTTGGTTTTTGTGGTTTTTTTTTTTTTTTTTCCATTTCTCCTGTTGCACTATGTAATAATTAGGCATTGCCATGTACTGTTGTTGTAGGTAGGGTGATGTTCTGCCTGCCTTGCCAGTGGGGGATGGTGGCTGGCTGGGTGCTTGGCACATCATTGAGCAGTTGGCACACCAGTAACAAGCCAGATGTAGCTGATGCTGGTTTCTGGCTGCTAAGCAGGCCAATTGGAGAAAGGTTGGGATCAAGGAGCAATCAAGAATGTTGTGGTGAGGGTGAATTGATATATTGAGGAAGCATAAAGGTTTTGGTGAGGTGCCATATGGGTGTGGGAGGGATTTGTGAGTACTACAGAGTGTGATATTAATGAACAGAGGAAAAACTGTAGCTGCTGCTGGGTAGATAGAAGCCATGCAGGGTGGTGCTATAGGGTGTGAAATCTGTGTGATTCAGAGTAGGGAAATCTTTGGAAAGTCAGACAAAATATGTTGGTGAGGTAAAGAGAGGTAGGATGCAAGTTTGTTAAAAATATATATGCTATCAAACTTCCATAATTTTCCTATTCTAAAATAACTGCCAATTCTTTTTGATTATGCTTTTTGTGTAAATGTGTGTAAGAGTAAATTGTTGGTCTTCTATATCATGATGGAAAGAAATTAAAAAAAAAAAAATGATTACTAATTTTTGATGTCCACGTTAGTGCTATTTTCATGCCTGTGATAGTGCTACAGGTCTGACTCCCTTTCTCAGTGTAAATTAATGTTCTTTTAAAATCACGAAAACCAGTATGAGGTCAAATCCCTACCTAAGCATGTCTTATATCTCAGTTGCTGAATTGTCCTGCTCTTCAGCCTTTGTAAACCGCTTTTTTTTAAACTCCTTTTCATGTTCTTGATGTTATTGCAGTCTTTTCTTGCTTGCCGTTTTACCATATTATCCACAAATTTGTACCCCTTTACAAGGTGCCTTTATGCCTTTTCTGTTGCACCAAATGCTCCCAACTTGTCTTTTGAGTGTTCTTTACTGGAAAAATCTTATGTTTTCTTTCAGACAGTTCTTTAAGCTTAGAAGCAGTGCTCTGTACACATCCAAGAAGCTAAACAGTTCCTGCAATCCTTTCCTATTTTATTTATTTATTCATTTAAATGTCTATAGGAAACAAATACAAACCATGATGGATAGCTTGGTCACTCAGAGTTTGAGCCTGTTGTCCGCTTTCTCTGTGTCTGTTTCTCTCCCAGAACAGTGTGTGATAATTGTGGGGATCATGGTGCCTACTTGGGTTTTTCATTAAGCTTACTTCCACAGTTGCAACTCCTCATGGTAATAAATGGGTTAGAATTCAGAATGTTATGTTCTTTAGCATTTTTTTATTTTGTATCTTGGCCAAAGACATGCTCAGATTGAGGCATTCCTATATTTACAGTTATAAAATAGAAAAAAAATAAAGCAGGCAAGTCTGTCATCTGCTCCTGATGGATTCAAAATAAATAAAACTTACATAAATGGGTTTTGTTGTAGGTATCTTATTTGTCAACTACTTATGTTACAGAAGCAGCAGGTAAATAATAGATACTGTTGCTATTATGCAAACCCCAAACAAATACATACTAGACAGAAGGAATCCCTTTCTGTGTGCTGTTTATTTAAGTATATCTAACTATATTATGCACCGCTTTTAAAAGAAGCATTTACTTCAGTACTTTTAATACTCTAAAAATATTTATATCCTTCTTAGACAATTTATAAAGAAGCCTAAATGGCTGAAAATCTGAGAACATAAACCTGAAGAACTGAGTGATTTTTGTATACCTTAACATTAGTGGGTCATGGAAATAATGGTTTCTTTTCAAGGAAATCCATGGTCCTGGTTTTTATGACTTATGTTGTAACAGTATGTACAGACAAAAAAACATAATGTGTGGAGTATCTGATACGTGTATTACCATATTGCCATAAGGACCTGCTATTATGTTAGCCACCAACTGATTTCATGATAGTGTTGGATTTCTCTCACATATGCTTATGTTTTTGTACAGATGATCTTTTAGGAACATCTGCTAGTTTTGTGGTGCTATCTGCTGTTTCCTTTCAGATTTGACCTTTTTGTCATTTACTACTGGGACTGCTATAGAATTGCATTATGCTGAGATCCTTTTCTAAATTGATTCCTGTCTCGGACATTAACTGTCAGTTTTTTGAGTTGTGTTTCACCATTCAGTGGCATAGTACAGAGCTGAGTACGACTGTAGAGCTAGTAAATTAAGTTCTTAAAATACTCATTTCTAATGTTGGTTTTTTTTTTTTTAACTGCTAACTTTAAATAAGTGACTAGAACTTCCTCCTTCCAACTGTTTAAGCAGTCTCAACAATACTTGCATCTCTAGACTAAGGATAAGGATGGTATTTCTCAAACTATTTCACTGGGGAAAAAGCTTTGAAATTGCTTTCTTGCAGTTTAGGAACTTCAACTTCGTTGAAGTGCAGATATTATGCTTTTGGACAGTGATACCCATTTATGACAACATCTCTAAGTGTAGCTGAATAAGTGAAAATGCATGTGGCACTGCAACTGACATGAAAGGTATGACCTTGTAAATGCAACCAAGAATGACTTCTTAGTGTGGATTGTGAATATGTATTACAATCTTTCTTTCAAATGTAGATGTTACCTGGGTAAGTGGATTTGATACAGTTATGATGAAGAGTTATATTTCCTATTTCTGCACTGTGGCTGAGCATAGAAATCCTTTTTTTTTTTTTTGTAGGACTTCAGATTTTACTATCAAGCTGTTTTACTGTGGCACTTTGCAGGAAAAAAAAGACATACTGATTGTTCTGTAATTTGGAAAAGTGTCTCACTACTTTGCTGAGATACTCTGTATGCTTGTATAAAGATAGTTACCTTCACATAATATAATCATGGAATAGTTAGGGTTGGAAAGGACCTTAAAATCATCTAGTTCCGACCCCCTGACATGGGCAGGGACACCTCCCACTAAACCATGCCACCCAAGGCTCTGTCCAACCTGGCCTCGAACACCACCAGTAATGGAGCATTCACAACTTCCATGGGCAACCCATTCCAGTGTCTCATCACCCTTACAGTAAAGAACTTCTTCCTCAGATCCAATCTAAACTTCCCCTGTTTAAATTTGAACCCCTTACCCCTTGTCCTGTCGCTACAGTTCTTAATGAAGAGTCCTTCCCCAGCATCCCTATAGGCATACTGTTTGTGGGTTTAAAATTTAAAGTGTGTTTAAGCATGCATGAGACTTAATATTTTGAAAAATAATTAGGCTTCTGTTATTTTTTTAGGTCCATTTATTGAGATGTGTTTTCATCTCCTTATGCCTTTTTACTCCAAAGTCTATTAATTCCAAATGTGATTTGGAGTTAAAAGTAATTGGCTTTGTAATTTTTAGTGATGATGCTACTGAAGGAAAAAAAAAAAGCCCAGTTAATTGATTTAAAATGCATTTTGGCTTCCTCAGTTGGACCAGAATACTTTTTATGAACATGAGGGATTTTTTTTTTCTTTTTTTATAGTATGTAGATTAAAAATGCTCTGTTGAATGAGAACATTTTGCTCCTATAAGGTCACAAGGTAACTGTTTTCCTATTGCATTTCCCCATCGTGTCATAACCCCTATCCCCACATAAGTTCAGCAGAACAACAAGAAATATCCCACAAACGTGGAAATTTTGTGTTCCTAGAATTACCATTATTATCAGCTGCTCTTTGGAGAAGAATCAATCAGCTGTGTTTCATAAAGTATCCCAGTCCCCATTATTTATGCACAGTTATCATGACTGTTTTTTCTGTGATGTAGGATAGTATTAACTGGGTTTAGCTTTTGGGAATGAGTTTGGTGCTTGGATTTGAAGTGCGTTTGTTTGAATACTTGACCTGTATTTTATCTTTATCATGCTCTTAAATTGGAGTGTTTAAAATGCTTATGTGGAGATTGAGAAAGTGCTTCTCATTTTATAACTTCCCCAAATTTTCCTCAGTTTTTTTGCCCCCCCTTCCCTTTTTGTTTATATTTATTATCTGATGAGTAAGCATTTGATTAATAGATTTTTTTTTGTATGTGTGTGTGATTTACATTTGTCACCTTAGCTGAATGTTGTAAAATATTTCAGCACAGTGTCTAATGTAAATGCTAAATATTGAATGCTATTTTGCAAACGTTAGAGATTAAAGAAAACGAAAAAACAGCGCAGAACTGGTGTGGAGCTCTTATGTGTATCTGTCAAAGATAACAAAGCACTTAGCTACTTTGAGATTGATGCAATAAGTATGTGAGCCCTTAAATTGCAAAACCAAGGAATGCTTTAAGCTATACTTAATTCGAAGGTTTTGTAATGTGTTTGTAAGCCGGGACAAGTAGAATGATTGTAAGCCACAGTGCTTGATGTTTGTAAAATTGTAACTTAGACACCAGAGCAGATCACAAATTATTCAAATAACCCCAGGATAACTTGTGTAAGAATTAAATATTACTTTCCAGGCCCACCATTGGCTTTATTTTACAAGGAACAATGAGCTTTCCTAACTAGTAGTATGGAAGCTGCTGTTTTCTCTCATGGTCTGTCAGTGATAACAGACAAGGATGTTTGGTTTTTGAGTTTTTATTTTTTTAACAAAACCAAAACAACTCAAGATAAACGCTGTTTTAAAATGTAGGTATTGTAGGTCTGAATTTTCACGTCAGCCTTATTGTACGACTTGCTGTAAGGCATTTGGTGGAAGAAAATTCTGCTGCTTATATTTAAGATCTGGTGTGACTTATTCCCTCCCCTGACTTCTTATTTAGTTGTAGGTGTAGGAATATAGTAAATCTCTGATTAAAAAAGTGCAGTAACTTGGTTTACTTCAGTTTTTAATCTAATGTGGGGCTGTTTTTTGTCTGTGCATTGCAATTTTAAACAAATGGTCAGTTCATGAACAGAATTCAATGCTGAGCTCTGAATTCCCTGGCTTTTGTCTATCTAGGTTGTGCAAGGTGGTAGTTACTTAGACGCTTTTCAGTTGTCAGTTTATTTGAACTGTAACAATATATCTCTTCTGTCAGTCCATACCCCCAAGTGAATATAGGAAAGTATGCTTTGCAAAGCTCACAAAATGCAAAGCAACAGATGTTATGTACTGCACAATTGTACGTATCCTGGAAACAGACCTTTACACAGTGCGGACAGACTTGGAAAAACAAAATTTGACATAGAATTGATCAAATAACAACAATAAATACCTATGACTAAATATAATGCTGTTTTGAAAATACTCTTCTGAGTTTGAGTAATTAAATGTTTATCATTCTATTAACCTCCCCATTTGGTAGCTATTTAAGCATCATCTTTGTATTTATATTTCTATGGTGCTCTAGTACAGTATTAGAAATAGAAAATTCTCACTGTAAAAAATATTATAGGAAAGTGGCTTTTCTAAAAAAGCCCATGTTATTCTAACTGAAGTGAAAATTCCTGTGAATGAATTGCTAAAAGTAAATAGAACAAATTTGAAGATAACTGCCTTGCTGTGTGAAAACAGCACACCTTTGCCTGGCTGATCAGCTGAATGTTGTGAAGATGGTTCAAAATGGGGTTTTTCCTGTCCAAGTCCTCTCCCTGATACACTGTTTATTGCAAGGCCTTTTGGAAACTCATCAAACAGCTGTGTCATAAAAGGTACTGAAAAATTTCATACTTGGATGGTTTGGACTTCCCAAAGGCCTGCTCTGTCACATCTATGTAGTGTAACTTGGGGTGAGGTAATTAGGGGTCAAAATTACCCTAACACCAGTGAATAGTACACTAACAGTTGGATGGCTATAGATGGTGGTAACTCCTGTCAATGACAAATTTTGAAGATTTGTGGCTTCATTTAGTAAAATCTGCAGATGACACATTCCCAGGGAAACCTAAATATATTGATACGTTCCAATAATCAAGAGGGGATTATATATAGAAGTCTATTTTTAACTTGGCATTATTTTTATTAAAGGTAAAAGGATCTTCTGAATGTTTTCTTGGTCTCAAGACTGAAACACTCATTAAACAAGGCTGTGATTAAACAAAGAATGTCCTCCACATCCTTTATTATTTCATAGATCATTTGTGATGGAGGAGTAGCAATAACTATGGTTGCTTTAGAAAACAGTGCTTAGAAGAAGAGGAGTTTGTAGGGGTTTTTTGTTTCCTTTCTTACTCTAGTACAAACAGTAAACAATAATGCAAAGGCTTTTTTTTTTTTCTCCATTTATATTTGTTGAGGGGTTAATTATTAAAATAGCATAGAAACAAGCAGGTGGTGTTTCTGAAATTTTGTCCCTAGGTCTCACTTATTTTATAGAACCCATTTGTGGAACATACACACAGAAATTCATTACTTAATTTATGATGTAATTTATACATATATTCTTGTTTGGCTTGCTTGAAGCAGCTACTGCTTCTTACATTTGCAAGTTTAACAGTTTAGCAATGTTATTTTGTACGCAGGAGCAAGCTAATGAAATTACATTAAAATAGGCTGTTATTAAATATGATTCTCTTTGGTTTATATTTCTAATATTTGTTCTTTTTGTCTAATTCATGGAATGAAGGCTGTCTGAAAAGTTCATAGTGCCTTTGGTGTATTAACAATTTAGTCTGGAAGGAGTATGTAAGAGGGAATAAATGGCATGAGATAAGCAGAAAAGCAGAAATATTGATAATTTTTTTGAGGTACAGACTGTTAAAATAGAAGTGGAAAAGCCTCTTTAGATTGTCAGTTATATCCTATGGCACAGCTTTAGAAATATGCTGGTTTAGAGGTTTGAAGAGCAATGGGATGGTGAGTTCAAGAGTTGGTATAATTAAGTATAGTGTAATGTATTGATCTTTTATTTGAATTCCATCAGCTTGGGATCAATATCAGGAGCTATAGCTAGACCATTCATAATGTATATGATCAAAGGTTTGTTATGTGGAAAATGTCATCTGTCACTTAAACAGTTGTTAGGATTATTATGTTAAGGATCATTAGAACATAGAGACTAAACCAGATATTTGTATGCTTTATAAACAGCTATTTAATCACATCTTGAATATTGTGTGGACTTCTGGTGGTCTCAACAAAGATCATGTGGGACTAGAGCAGGTTCAGTGGGTGACAGTGATTACTGAATGATTTTTAAGGTCCCTTCCAACCCAAACAGTTCTATGATTAAAGGCAAGGAAAGGCTCCTGGATGAGAGTGATGGACTAGGCTGGCCTTTTTGGTCTGAAAGGGAGGCAGTTGAGATGAAGCCTGGAGAAGAGAATAAGTGGCAATGGCTTTCTGTCTTTCAACATAAGATATGCAGTGCATCTAATAAGGCTAAGAAGAGCCATGCTCAAAGCAAAAGGAATAATCATGCAGCAGGTAAAAGAACTGCAAAACTTACTGCCAAATGATATTGTTAATTCTAAAAGATTCTGTTGATTCAGCTGGAGATGGAAAGTCTTATTTGAGTGCTGTTAAATTAATAGAAACTGCAGACAGTTGTGGGTGTCCCAAATAAAAACAGGTGGGGAGTGGTAAAGTATTAGTGGAAAATAGAATAAATGCTTCCTTTATTCATTCTCTTCTCTTAGCATCTGCATATTGATATGGCTTGACATAAGATACTGGGACAGATGGGTTTTTGCTCTGACCTGGTATTGCTGGTCTTAAGAACCAGAAACTGGTTACATTATATTTATCTGACATTTTATGTAAAAGAACACACATCACTTTGTCTATAATTCCTCCTGTATTTGTACTACTAAGCAAGCTTTCTTGGCAGAATTCGATCTTGAATTTTTCTACCTTTCCATTTGCAAGGTACTTATTTTTATTGATGGATCACTATAGTTTAGTAAGAATGTGTGTTCTTTGACAAAATATCAAGAGGTTGATTCTATTAAATGTTGTTAAGAATTACCATACAGTAGCAGACTGTACGGGAAACATGTACTGCTTAGCTGTAAGTGCCTTGAAAGTATTGCTCAGATGTATGTTTATAATTACCGTAGTCTTATTTATTTTTATTATGGAGAAAAGGAAGTTAAATTCCAAGCACCATAGCTATATGTGAATAGGATATGAGTCTGGAACCATTAGAACCCATTCTGGAAGAGTTTAATCAACCTCAAGATTAGGAAAAAGTGCAACTTTAATATGTTTAGCTGGAATTTTTCCATTAATATCTTTCAGAAGATTTCTGATGTTCACGGGGTAGAAGATGACCCTCAATATAAAAAGTCTGTTTGTTACATCAACAGCTGAAGGATATGTGCCAAGGGATCTATAGTAATAAGTCCCTGAACACTGATGATGATAATTTTCTTGCACTGCTTCACTTTAAGGTGAAGTCAGAGACTGTTGTCTCATTTGTGATGTGTGGCTGGATAGGCATAGACACTCAGTGTTGTTAAATTTAGTTTGAAATAGGCAAGGTGAATTTTAATATTTTGATAAAGGAAAAATTAGGTAGAATATTAAAAATAACACACACACTGTGCAAGTGCCTGTTGGAGAGTCTGAAGATACGTCTCTGTTAGTTGTGGTGTGGGTGCTTTGAATACGAATTGCTCCCTGATCCTGCAACCATAGTCAGGACTTATATACTGTAAAATTCTCAGATTCTCAGGATCTGCAAAGTGAAAACTCTTTTTTCTTTTTTTTTTTTTTTTTGTCATGAGTAGATTTTATTTGGTTTTACTACTTCTGAGTACTAGGATTAGGAATGGACTATGACTAAGAATAGAGAAGTAAATGCGGTGTATAGCTACAGTTACCGTACTGGAATTAGAAGCAGTAGATGGCAGATGTCAAGGAATTTGCTTAAAATACATAGGAGGCTGCTTGTTTGAGGCCATTGGTGCATGCAAGAACGTAAATCACACATCATGGAAAGATTTGGGATGGGTTGTTTGTTGCTATTTTTTTGATTAGTGGCTCTGTCTTGGAGTGGTTGTGATGACTGCTAGAAAATAAGTAGGTTTCTGTATTTAACTTAGCATACTGATGTAGCTTGATGTAAAAGTGAAACATTTCAATGCCAATAGTTAATTTTGAATCTTGTGGTACTTAATGCTGAAATTTTAGTCCTACTTGGGCTAAATTTATAGCTTCTGCATGTTCTTCAGAGTACATTAACTTGTTCTACTTTATGCACTGGCTATTAACACAAATCAAAACCAAAATGAAATTTTCATGAGATTCTCAAAAATTGAAATTTCTCCAAATAATGTGTTTTAAATGACTCGTTACCATTTATTCTTACAACTCATGAACTGTATGACAGCATTAAATATTAAAGCTAGCCAAAATACTGTCTTTACCTGATAATTTTTTGGGTGTACTTTGATTTCCAAAATAGCATTATATTGAATTTTCTTACAGTTAATCAGATATTCCTCAGAATTCTTCTATAAAAATTGTTGAGGTGTAGATATACTTTATCAGTGTTTTATGAACATAGTTTGACATTTAAATTAGCTTAAAGACATTATTTATAGTTTCATTTTAATGCGTATTGCAGTGTGTATTCAACAGTTCTGCTGCTAAATGTAGTAAGCGTACACTTAGCGTGCTGTGCAGATACATGGGCACAGGTGGACATCTTGGTACTGCGCACCATGCAGTGAAACACATGGCGCTACACAACATGGGACAATGAGCACACAGTTTGAATTAGAAATCATTTTATGGATACATTGTAAATTTGTGCTTGTTCATGTAAGGGCTGTAATTTCTGAAAAGAGTGTACGTGATTTTATATTGAACATTTGTGATACACATCACTCTAATGTAGTTGTCCTTTGTGGAGAGAGGCAGTATTGTATGAGCCTGTTTCTGTCAATATCTTAATAATTTATCTTTATAACTGCTTTTGTCTATATTTATAGTAACATTGGCACCCTGTGTACAGAAGATACAATCAGTGCTGAAAGGAAACTTGCATCCATCTGGAAGCAATAAACTTTTCTAAAAGACTGCACAGTGTTACTTAATCCTGTGATTTCTTACTGTGAGTGAAATTAAGGTTTGGTTCAGTTGTGTCACATCATATTGGTATCAAGTCTTTTGTGAGAGCTTTGTCATAGTGTTAAGCTGCAAACTAAAATTGATGAAAGTTTCAGAATGTGATTTCCTCAGTCACAGGATTATGCATCACTGCAGATGTAATCAATTCCATATAATAACAATAATTGTAATACCAAAAAAGCTTCTGGAGTATTATGGTTTGTAAGTTTTCTCTTTATATGAAGGGCTAATTTGTGTACTGCACAACTGGCCAAGTATACCTTAAATTGCATTGTGTTCTAACTAGTTTTTTTTACCATACATACATCATGTGAAACAAAATGTATTTTAAGGATGCCAAAATATTTCACACAATTAGAGAAACGCAAACAGTTCCTCTAAGATGAAGGACGAAAACCCCATGTATGTTATAAAGACCACCTAACAAAATTCTGGAGTTTTTTTGTTGCTTTTCTTTTAAATCTGTTACAAGTGTGGTGTGCATGAACAAAATGGTATTCGTTCATCCCTGCAGGCAAAATGGTGTAGCTTACGTTCTTCCTATTGTGGCAACTGATCTGAAGAGGATTGGGGTGAGGGAATGGTTTTATGCTTGTCAAAAGATTCTGGTAGTGCTGTTGCCATCTCTTATCCTCGGGCTAGTGTAGAAGGTGCAGATAGAATGATAAAAAGGAGGACTAAATTTATGAAGAAAGTTTACGTGCAAAGATCAAGGAGGATAAAGCAAAATGTTTAGCTATTAATAAGTTCATGGATGAGTTTCTCGGCTGATAGCTATGCTTCAATACCTAAAAACAGGAATTGGTAATATAAGTTAATTGCCAATAGCTGCAGAAGGAATTTGTCCTCTTCTTAGAATATGCGTCTGTTTTTTCCTGAAGAAATTGTTTCTTGAAAAACCTTTTCCCATAAAGACCAAGATTCAGGTATTTGAGGTATGTTGAGTTCCCTGCAAATGACACACTGATATTTAGCAGTATGGATGTTTTGTTAATCTGTATTGAGACTGAAGCAAATCTCATGCCAGTAAGAGTCCAAGTAGGACTAATTATTAACTTGAGTTAATCAAACTCAATGATGTCATGTGGCCTTAAGAGCCTATTTGATTCCCCACTTCCCCCCTTATTTTCTGAAATAACAGAAGTAATTGCCATGATTATGACATAAAGTAGTAGGTATAAACCAGTGTGAGATTTTTTTAAAGGAATATGAGATGAAGATCATGTTTCCTGTTTGGGGATTCTTTAGTATCCTTTAGCTCTGCTAGCCCATTGTACTGAGTCATATAAGCCTCTAGATCCCAGTCTTCTGTTTCGTTTCAGAAATCTCTTTTTTTAAATTAATTCCATTGTATAATGGTTGCTTTGCTGGCCTGTGCAAGATCAGGCATTTAATCTGCAGTGGCGTTACAAAATGATGGAAATCATTGATGTTTGTTGCCCTGTCGTTATTCTAAAGTTTGTTACATAGTTGCTTTTACTTACCACATGAAAAGCCCCAAAGATTCAGGCGCTTAAAAGGTTTGCTGCTACTTTCCCAATCACAGTATGAAATCAGGTAATATGTGGGCCACACTCTTTAACATGAAACATAGTGCTTTCTATAGTAAATCTTTTTTTTTTTCAGCAACCTCTTTCTTGGTGTGGTGAGAAAATGTAACTATTCAAAAGCAAAATCTTTGCTGTATCCCCTCAAATTCTTCAGGTTCAGAATTTGCCGCTGGCTGCCTTGCTTCCTTTCATCTAGCACTGCTGCACAATGCTGTGCTGTACAGCATTATTCCCAGAAAATCATATTGTTAGGGGGGTTATTTTCCATTTCATCATCTCCCTCAAATTCTTTGCTGGAGAATGAAGGGAAAACTCTTCCTTTAGCTGATGCTTCTTGTCTGAAACACTGTTAAGTCTTCACTTAATCACACTTTCTCATGGAGGTATTTATTCAAGAAGCTATTTAGTTTCTTTTCAAATTATCAGTTTCAATAGGTTTTTTTTTTTTTTTCTGGTTAAGTTCTGCCACTAAGCTGTAATTAATTAGCATGGTACTCCACTGCTGTAAATCAGAGATGGAGCAAGACACTATTGAAAGCTTGAGGCTAGATGTCTAATGAGCCCCCTTACAAGAAGAAGGACCCTGTCCATGGCCTGCTGGGCATCATGGAGATGCAGGATACTGGGTGCAAGAGTCAATCCTGAGATCTGGTCATGCTCAGAGGGGAAGTCCCCAGTCTGGCCCCTCTCCAGGGGTAGCTGGCTCCAGCAAGGGTGGTCTCTGAAGTGTACTCAGCTCTGCTGTTACCGTGTGCAATTAATTGAATTGTTTCTATGTGTGTTCTGTGAATTGCCAGCATCAGTTCTCATTTTGGTTTAACCAGAGCTAGGCAACTTGGCTTTTTTTTTTTTTTTTTTTTTTTTTTACCTTCCCCAACAGAATATTACCTAGTATGGTCCAACTCCGGACTTCAAGGACTACTCCAAATGTCCCCTAGAACTGCTCTTCCTGAAGTTGCTATGGTGATATGATGCTGAGTGAGCACAGGTTCATGTATCTGCAACAGCCCTCTCAGTTTGAGGATGATGCTTAGAAGAGTAAGATTTAGCTTTTAAAAGTTACTGTGGAGAACAGAGATTGGAACCAACTGTTTAAGGGTTCTTGGGGAAGAGAGCTGTTTAAAATATGGAGAGAGGCAGCTACTACTTTTTCAATACATTCTACTTTTTGTAGTGTATTGAACGCTGCACAGCACTGCTAAAGTCAATTTTTTGGGGGGAGGTTTTGTTGAAAACCTGGGGCCTGATCTACAGATTTTTTCAAGAATATTTTTTACTATATCAGTTATTCTTCATACTAATCTTATTTTTAGACATAGCTATCTATGGCAGTAGTTTAAAATCATATGACTTATTTAATCTGGAATAGTGAATACTGCCTTTTACTGCTGTTTTGAAAATAATGCATAGCTTCCTAGCCAGTAAATCTAAATGTGCCCATTATAGGTCTGTAGAATCGAATTTGAGACTTGTATATTTTTTTTTAATTGATAAGATATAAATAGAACTCTGAAAAATTAAGAGACATGATTGCGCATCTTTCCCAGTTCTTGCTGGCTCTTGATTGGTGTTTGTGTGATCTTAGGGAAGTGAGCAATTGGAAGTGAAGATGCACAGCCGATTGGCTCAAACTGTTTTGGCTTTCTGCTGATGGAGAAGGAGATGGTCTGAGTCCTTGTTCCTTCCTGCTGTAAATTTTCTTACCACTTTGCAGTATCTCTAGTTTTGTAGAACTTGGGTTGAACTGATTGTTTTGTGCATCTTCTCAGAAGACTAAGCCAACAAAATAACATAAAATACATAAAGTTGACTATCTGTTACTTCAGGGATTTGAATTAGCTCAGCATGCTTCTGTCAAGTGCCAAACATAGTGAGAAGGGCTGGTCTACACAGTTGTGGCAGGTGAATGAGGGTAGGTGCCTGTATTGGAAAGGGGATTAACAACAAGATATTGCATTGGCTTGGCAAAATACATCACCCTCAGATTCTCTAGAGAAGGAGAATGAAAATTGGTTGTATTCCTGTCAGATGTTTTTAAGCTCAATTTTCTGCCCTGAAGGAATACAGCTGTTGCTGCAAGTGAATAGCTGCCATTAAAAGATGAAGTTAGTAGTTTCACCCTGCTTTTACTCTCCAGCTTTGGAGGAACTGAGATGCATCTATTCAGTATTTTGGTAGTACTTTCTAAATATCTTGCTGTTCCCCAAGGAAGTTGTTAAATACAATTTGAGGAATGTTTTTCTAGACTAGGACCTTGGTTGCGTTATGCTTCTCTTACACCATTCAAAAGGACTATAGTAGCATAAAGGTAATATTCAAAGAAAAAACAGTCCTCCCCTACTTGTCCCTTGCTGTACCTGCTTCTCATCTTCCTGTTTGATACTCTTTGCAAGTAGAAAGTGCAATTTGGGTTTCTGTGCTTGCAGAAGAGACTTAGGGGTACAGCATCAAATCTTCCTAAAGGTGTTGCATGACCTGTGTTTTTTTTTTTTTTGTGTTTTTTTTTTGTTTGTTTGTTTGATTTTTTTTTTTAAATTTTTTTTTTTGTAAATTCAGATGTTCTAAAAATAGCTTTTCTGTGTTTAGAGTCTTTCAATTAATGTTAAATAGCCTCGTGATCTGTACAGTAATTCTCAGCTCTTCTGGTAAGAATGATCATACTAGCTCCTTTATATATTTCTCATTGCCAGTCCTTCTTATTCAAAGTTGTGACTGAAAACTGCAGAGGTTTTATGAATCTATTACATTCTACTTATTGTTCTTAGTTGACTGCAGTAAAGATATCTTAATAAGTTAATAGCTGCTGGTTTATATGCATTAGACATTGTCATATTAATTTTAGTTACTTCTAAGCTTTAATTTCTAGATGTATTGTCAAAACTAATTGCATTTTTTTGGTTCTAGTTATTTCCTTTTCAGTTTATGTCAATACAGTTATATTTTGTAGTATATTGAAAATAGAGTTTTGAAAATAGTGCTCATAGAGTGTAGGATGATTTGTGATCACTTCAGTAATAACTTAATCGCAGTATTATTTTTTGATTTTTATTTTTGTCATGTTACAATGTACTGTTTTGTTTTTAAAGTGTTGGTGTTTATATTTAAATACCACACCTCTTTTTACAAACTGTTCTATTTTTGAGTAGGTCTGCTTTTTTCTCTGTGTATGTTTTCATCAGTTTTCCTGTAAACATGCAAATTTATTTGTTTAAAGCCTGCTTTAACACTCTTAACTAATTAAAATTTGATTAGCTATTTACAGCTAAACTGTATTTGAGTGTATTGGTCCCTCACCCTTTGATTTAGCTTAGTATGGTATATTTAGACATGTTTTTTTGATTAAATAGGAGATTAGACTACCATAAATAGGAAAAATGTAGGGTAGTCTCATTGCTTAAAGTCAGTGAGAGGATAAATAGGGGCATAAAAACTTCCTAGAAATTCATTTATCCTGGCAGGCTTTTTTCATGATATATTTGGGAAAAAAAAAAAAAAAAAAAAGAGTGGACATGTGCAGAAACTGTGAGTACAATTAGCGTCAAGCAGATAAATCCAACTCTAATCCTGTTTACGCTCTACATCAGACAGATGTGTTGAGATTGATTTAGACAAGCCCTTGGCTTATAGTAATTTTTTTTAAGTGCCATATATTCTGTTTGTGTTAGATCTTTGTTAAATGTTAAATGCTGTTAGTTTTACTCTTCCCTAACGCCTGTAACCTACTTAATACAGGTTACCTCTCTGCTGTCATGATGACAGGGCAGCCTGGTAGAAGAGGTTATCTTTATGCCTTGTAATTAAATTGACTTTTTTCCAAAGATACAACAATAGGAAGTGGGTACTGAATTAAATAAATAGCATGATATCTAATAGATGTATACTTAAATCTCTTGCAAGAACAGATGGTAGCCAATATCTTTCTAAGTAATATGAGAGGATAGTTAATGTTCTGAAACAGCTAACAATAACCAATGTGATACTAATGAACCAATAGGTCTTTTGGAGTTTAAAAAGGTGTCTAATTCAATATATGCTTTATATTTAAACTTGGTGGTTACAACGCACTAGAATTACTTCGTAAGTGTAGCTCATTACTTCAGTTTTATCTGATTTGTTTTATACAAATTTACTGCATTTTCAATGATCTTATTTTCAGTAAAAAAAAGAAGGTGCAAATTACAGATTATGCCTAGGGACTTTCATGCAGATTTATTTTCAACTTCAGTAAGATTTGGCTGTCCTAATCCTACTACCCAGTTCAGTATTTCCTTTACAATTTCCTTTAAAATTTGAGGATGATGCTGTTTTATGATTCAGTATTTCAACACTTTATATGCTTCTCCAGGTTGTTCCTGGAAATATATTACAGTAGAGTAATTAGCCATATATTATGGTTGGAAGTAAAGTGCTTCCTAGTAAGAATATATTATTTTAATTTTCATGTGTTTTGATGTGATTCTGAGCAGCACAAGAGTTTGATAAATACAGAGTAAGAGGGAGATGTAAAAGCAAATAAAAATGTGGCTGAAATATTAACATAAAATAAAAGGGGCAAGACAAGCCTTACCTGGCTTATGACTAAATGTCATTCTATGAAAGCTGGTGGGGGAATAAAAAGTATTTTAACTGGCCTTCATTTTACTTGATTTATGCATGGCAAATAGGCTGCTGTTTGTGCTTTATTTGTTATGAATATACATAACAACATAACTAATAGTTTAATCCAAAATATTATTTGTTTAAGAATATTTAAAAGGCAAAACCATTTGGTGTATTTGTGTTGGTGTGGGGGAATAACTGCCAGAGCTTGGTTGTTGCCACAGAGCAATTGTATTTCATGTGTCTTTATGTTTACCCATTTTCCTGAAGCATTGAGTTTGAATGTATGTCTGACAGTGAGACTTGCTGGGAAAAGATGAGCAGACCCCCTCAAAAATGATGTTTTAAAAATCAGAACAAGTCATAAGTAAAGGTATTAAACTATGTGGTTCTAAGTAAGTGATTCAGGGTATCACAAGTGTTTCATTTATGGCCTACAAAGACTACTTGCCCTCATGTTTTAGAAGAGCAATACGAAGTTTGAAAAAAAAAAAATCAAGGTCTCTGATTTAGTAATGCTGGTGTTAAGGTTGCTTTTACAATGTCCACTTGCTCTTTAAGCCTATGCAAAATCATAGTTCAAATGGTATCATACGCATTTGTTTGTTCCTCAGTCCTCTACTTGCATTCAGTACATTTAGGATACTTTTGTAGCAGTCATTGCAGAACTTTGAGCTTTGTTTTGTTTTCTACTGTTTGATGAGTTTCCTACTGTTTATTTGCTGTGTACTTTCGTAAGTCTGCACTAGACACAATTCCCTGTGTACTCTCTAAGAGCACGCATTTACTTGTCACAGTATTCCTGTTAAAAATTGAATAATTTTAGTCTAGTTCTATGCCTTACTAACTGAAATATGGAGAAATTAAGATAGTAAAATGTAACAAGTTGGAAAAATATGGGGGAAATATAATAAATTCATGTTTCTATCAACAGTAGGTTATTTGGTATGGAACAGGAGAAAATGGGTTGTTTGAGAACTGTCAAGAGAGGTAATACTGACCTGAGCTTTAGCTCTCTTAGCATTGCTGATGTGCAGTCATCCAGGATTTCTATATAGAAAGATGATCACTACATAGTCTGGTTTAAGAAATAATGTTGAGAAATATCAGCGGTACAAGAATTGACACAAGGTTCTTTTTTCTGCTCAGAAGAAGTGACTTTCTGAAGCCCTTTGGTTCAAGTGGTGTAGTATAGTAGGTGATACTTGATTTTGTAGTCACACCTGCAATGTTGTCTGTCTTTCCCAAGAAGACAGTTAAAATAGACTTCTGCAGCTTCTCACTGGCACTTCAGTGTGCAGCAGCTATTCATCAAACAGAATCAGTTATGGCTTTTGCTACTGAGAAACCACTTGACTGAGCTGTTGCTGTATTTGGAAAATGTATTCTGGTTACATTTTTTTGCTTTTGGCTGCAAAGGGACTTTTATCAGCCTAGTGTATCAGATCTGCTGTAATTGCAAAGAAAGGAAAACTTCTTTTTATTCCCAGAGTATCTGATACCTACAGGAATGGTGACGTTTTTTCTTCAGTCTGTCTGTTCTGTTTTGCTTTTGAGGAGTAAATGTTTTACAACGCAAGAGAACAGAAAAAGGAGAAACCTGTACCACACTTAGAATCATAGAATCGTAGAATAGTTAGGGTTGGAAAGGACCTTAAGACCATCTAGTTCCAACCCCCTTGCCAGGGGCAGGGACACCTCCCACTAAACCATGCCACCCAAGGCTATGTCCAACCTGGCCTTGAACACTGCCAGCAAT
>JASSUY010014072.1:22311-53160 GCA_032466535.1 Forpus xanthops
GCGGCCATCCAGCCAGTTCTTTATCCACCGAGTGGTCCACCTATCAAATTGATGTCTCTCCAACTTGGAGACAAGGAAGTCGTGTTGGACAGTGTCAAATGCTTTGTATAAGTCCAAGTAGAGGACATCAACTGCTCTACCCCTGTCCATCAGTTCCATAGCCCCATTGTAGAAGGCCACCAAATTGGTCAGGCAGGATTTCCCCTAGTGAAGCCATGCTGGCTGTCACCAAGCATCTTGTTGCTTTTCATGTGCCTCAACATGCCTTTCCAGGACAATCTGCTCCAAGATTTTGCCAGGCACAGAGGTGAGGCTGACTGCTCTGCAGTTTCCTGGCTCATCCATTTTCCCCTTCTTAAAATGGGGGTTATATTTCCCTTTTTCCAGTCGTTGGGAACTTCACCTGACTGCCACGATTTTTTAAATATGATGGACAGTGACTGAGCAACTTCATCTCCCAGCTGCTTCAGGACCTGCAGATGGATTTCATCATGTCCCATGGACTTGTGTATGGTTCAGGTTCTTAAGATGGTCTTGAACCAGATCCTCCCCTACAGTGGGCCCAAGGTCTTCATTCTCACAGTCCCTGCATCTGCCTTCCAAGAGTTGGGTGGTGTGGTCAGGACATTTGTCACTGAAGACAGAGGCAAAGAAGTCATTAAGAACCTCAGCCTTCTCCAAATCCAGAATAGCCAGCTCTCCTGATAGCTTCTAGAGGGGGCCCATGTTGTTCCTAGTCTCTTTTATTTGTCATGTACCTATAGTGTCCCTTCCTGTTATCCTTAACATCCCTAGCCAAGTTTAATTCTAACTGGACCTTAGCTTTCCTAACCTGGTCCCTAGCTTCCCGGACAACATCCCTGTATTATTCCCAGGCTTCCTGTCCCCTCTTCCACATTTTATAAGCCTCTTTTCTGCTTTAAATTTTCCTCAGCAGGTCCTTATCCATCCAAGGAGGTCTCTTGACCTTGTATACTTTGTATGTTTCTAAAAGGTACCTGGAGCTAGTGTCACTGAAGTGATGGTGTCTGCAGCCACAGAGTCTGTGTGTATAATAGTCTTGACATAAGGAAACCTCCATGAATCTCCCATTGGGTGAGGGTCTTGAACTGCCACAAGAACTTTCAAAACTGTTTTTGTTTTCTTCTGAAGTGAATTCATGACCTGAAAAGGAAAGATAAGATGGGTGGCATGCTTTTGTTTTAATTTCTCTATTTTTCTTAACTATTGTATGATACGCCTCTGGTCTAAACCCAAAAGGCAGCAGTTGTATCAAATGGAAGAATATGGAGCATATAATTAGCTTAGGTCATAGGAGACTTTCTGATCTATGATTTAGGAGAATACAACTGCTATGACTTAGGAGAATAGAATTAAGAATTTGCTTTTTGAATGCAAATGCAGAAAAACGCAACTGGTTCACTGTTCTTAGATTCTGCAGTTCTGTTCATTTATTTCTTTGAGTATCGGGAAAAGGATGAAATAATCTGTTTAAAGTCATGTTATTTGTATAGCTGGGCACCTAACCTAAATAATGGAATTGAATTGGTATAATGCAAGGCCAGTAATTGATGCAAATGATAGGCCGTAAATTTAAATACATGCATGAGCAGATGCAACAAGTGAAGCTGGAAATGAAGCCATAACAATATTTCTTTAGATATTACACCTAATCATATTGATAACAATTTTTTGTTCTTCTTTCTCCTTACAGGTGATTCCAGTATTAAAGTGCAGGCTCAGGAGGAGGTTATTGAAATGAAAGATGTATTTTCAGTAAAATTGAAACGTCGTCGTTTTGTAGGGCAGAAAAAAGGTGGTACTTTGTTGGGCATCACAATTTTTAAATGCTTGAGAAAAGAAGAGAATAAACTAACAGACTGTGCTATCCATTTAAATAACTTAAGTGAAGATCATTGTCATTCATGGTTCAGACATCTAAAGGAAATTCTGAATGGTAAGCATTGCTTTGGAGTTGGTGTCATTATTTCAGACTTGTACTTGTTGGCGATGCCTAAGGTTGAGTGAAGCTTAGAACAGTATTTTGCCTGTGGAAAAGACAAACAGATATGAATATTAATGCTGGAAAATATTTACTATTGAAGTTTCATGTGGTGGAGAATAAAATTTAGGAAAGTGACCAATACATCTGTAAAAATAAAATTGGTGATGTTTTCTGGAAGTGTTTTGGAAGTTACTAAAAATAAGGATCTTGTTGTGTTCTGACTGAAGTGAGGGAGATCTGTTTCTTCAAGAACAAATATTTCGCTGATGTTTCACTTGGAATTGCAGCACATATGATGGTACTATATTTGTTGCAGTCTTGGGAACTCTTCAAGGACTTCCCAGTGAATGTTTATGAGCTCCTAGTCGAAACCTGCAGGTTCTGTAAGAGACTAGTGGGGAGAGGCTTTCTTTTGCTTCATAAATTCATAGGAGGAAGTGCTCTTAAGGTCCTGTAGGACTTGCACTGCAGAAGTTGATACAAGTTGTATTGACACCAGCTAGCAATGAGAGGCAGTTCTTTGTTTTAAAAGTACCTTTCTGTGTTTGCTGGGCTAATGCCTGTGCCAGGCTGCTTTGTTTAACACACGACAATTGCATTTTTTCACGGAAGCTGTGTCAAATCTATGGAAAAAGCATTCACTCTTTAGGGTCTCCCTCCCCCTGCAACATATCAAAGCTTTTCTCTGTAATTTAATACCATCAGTGTTGGAAAGACACACAGTATAGTACACTTGTGATTTGAAAAAAACAAACCAACAAAAAATCCCTTCACAAAACAAACTCTGATTTAGCTCCAGAATATGTCTCTGTCCACAGATTATACCAAATGAGTTTGTTACAGAAGAAAACCAATCCATCTTGTAATAGACTATTAAAACTCCAGCTGAATTGTTAATACTGAACCAGATTGCAGAATTCAAATGTTTTACATCTGTAGTGTTAGAAACAACAGGTTCAATAGCGATTTATAGTGTACTTTTATTAAAGTAACTCTGTTAAAGCAGATATTAGGGAAAGTAAAATACCATTAGTTGTTAATGGCACATTCTTACATTGTTTGCTTACAATGTGGTTTGTATTTTCCAAATAAAAATGTGATTAAAAAGTGCCTTCCCTTGCCCTTTTTTGAAAGAGTTTATCACAAAATAGCTAAACCTGCGGAAGTGCCAAGATTCCTGCAGATCTCCAGCTACCCATAATGGCAAGGACATTTGCATAAGGAGCAAATGTCTGTTTTGTTCCCAGATTATCCTCCATCTATCAGGAGCAGTGGTACCATATGTTCACAGAAAAAAAAAAAAAAAAAAGCAGCAGCATCTCTTGCTCAGGTTGCCTTGACTTCGAGGTGCAGTCTCTGTTTTATAGCTTTGTAATTGGAAGCCACCTGAACCTGAAAAAGAGCATTCTGGGTAGATATTCAAACTGCCTTTCTGTACAGAAAATAACCAAAAAAGGCAGCAGTATTTCTACATTCAATGTGCCAGAGACGCATTATCAGTAACTCGGGACTGGTATAGTGACAGTATGATAGAGAGAAAAAGTCCTTTGTTTTAAAATGTACCAAACATTGGTTAGAAATTCCCAGTGGGCTTCATGTGTGGACTACAGGTATAAAATGCAGATAAATTCTGTTGATTCCTCAGTTACTGAAATCTCAAGAGGCACATTGATGTGTCTTTGTTTGAAATAGTGATGAATTTTCATAGTTTTTACTGCATCTTGTTTTTCTGATAGTGGTGATGGTGTTTGTTAATGAACTCAAGTCGGCTCCTTTTTGGTTTCCTTGTGAAGTGCAGGAGAAAGCTGAAATTTTGTCCTAAAATAGCCAAAATTTAAGTGCAACATGTTTGGGGTATTTCTATTCTCTCTGGTCACAGATTTTCATTAGCTGCTGTGTTATTTACTTGAAGCAGTTTTTTTATTGCTTTTAGGCTGGACCTAATGAAAAACAAGTGATTTATCAAGGAGTATATACATGCTTGGGTATGGCTGTCAGTAAATATGTGATTTCATTTATCAGGACAGATAAATATTGCTAAGAGGTGTGTTTCATCTGAAAATAAATGCAATTTCTGTTTGGTTGTGTTACTCTTTGTCAAGTTTTTATATTTTTGTGCATATACATTAAGGAACAAGAACAGCAAGTTTAGCTCATATCATCACTAGTAGAGCTTTATCTGGAGATTCGTTCTAATGAGGATTTCAAAGTTCTTCTGAAATGCCATATGCGTAGTTTCACTGTTTTGTGTCTGACATGGATGTTTCTTGCATTTTTCATGTCCATTCTTAGTATTTTCATAATGAGCATCCTCTGTTACTTTGGATTTGTTCAGCGTACTTCAATTTGAAGTTTCACTAGGTTATAATTTTTTCTCAAATCTTATTGTGTGTGACAGTTACAAAACACATGTACTACCATCTTCCCACTTTTAAATAAGCTCTTATTTTCCACATGATGATGTTGCTGTTCAGATGCATGCCAGTTGGATATAAAGAGCTTGCTCAATGGTATGGTATTCAAGAAAACTGACCTTCTGTACATCACATTTTTGTTAAACTGACACAGAACAAGCACTGCCACTTTAAGGCATGCACCTATGGAGCCTTGGCTCTGGACTGGCTCCTGAAAAGGCCCAAATTGCAGTTTAGAGAGCTTCTAGTATGCTGCTGATCTCACATCAGAACTGTTGTACTCTAAACTCTAAGCGATTTCCATTTATACATCATATCTTTTTGTACTGGATTTACAGTACACTTATGACATAGTGTGTGAGTGGAACTGAGTTTTATTTAAAATTCTCTGCGCATGAGAAAACCCAGTGCTTTTTAAAGGGTTAAAGCAGGCCCAGAAGTGATATAAAATGCGTATTTATACATTTTTTTCCTTTCCTTTTTTCTTTTTTTTTTTAGAAAGATAAGATTTTTTTTAACAGTTTATTTGAAAAAGTTTTACTTAAAAACTCTGTGAACCAACAGAAGACAGTAAATATAGTTGAGAATAAATGATAAAGTAGCAAAAAATGCGTGAAGCGCGTTTTATTTTTATCTACTCTTCTGTAGTATCTTTTTGCAATGGGATTTGATATGAAAGTCTGAAACTTCATGCATGAAGTTTTAATTAAACTATTAATGTTAAACATTAACTGTGGTTAGTTAATATTAACAGTGGTGTATCCATAGTTACATTATCAAATCTCTCTCATAATGTTAGTTTTCCTCATGTATAATGTTCTTAGTGTCATATAAAGTATTTATAAATGTATTCAGTAATGACATGATTCCAGGCTCTTAACTTCTGTAACATAAACCCATTTTCATAACACTAAGACCTGAAAGCAGCACAGATGTATGTCTGAGCGTAACGTCTCTGCTGCCCTATGAGCCTTTGTTTTCAGAACACCCTGATTGACCCACCACCCTTCATGGTTCACTGATTCACTTGATAGATCAAGTTTAAACTAGTGCATATTAGCACATTTGTTAGTAGTAGAGGAACAGTTGGCCTTCCTGCTTTAGGCTGCTGCTTCATTTCAAATGGAGCAGCCACAGAAAACAATAACAGAATACCAGTTAGGGAGAACACCAAAAGGCTGACAGACTGAAACCAGTAGCAGGCTGTAGTAAATGACATTGATTCATTCATATAGAAGTTGTTAAAAGGAAATTAAAATATTATTATTTAAAAATAACTTTGAAGAAGTTTCTCTATAGTTTAACTTTTGACTGTTAATTGCTATTCTTTCATTAAAAGCAGTTATTTGTTTTTTTCCAGAGCATGCTGGGAATGAAAAGGAATAATTTTTGTTGTGATCATCCTTTCATCCCAGTTGGCAATCACAAAACCACATCAGTACAGTACCATACCGTATCTCTGCCCAGATGCCTTGTCTGTGAGACATATTTCAGCAATCATAAATAGAGTTCCTGGTTAACAGTAATTTAAGAAATGAATTTTTGATTAAAAACAAATAAGCAACATCCCCCACCAAAAAAAAAAAAAAAATCAAAATTTTCCTTAAAAGTCTAGGATTTTTTCCCCCCACCAGCTGAAAAGCCTGTATTCTTTTGCTTACTTTTGATTTAATTTGAAACTTTGTTGCCACCTGGTGCTTGAATTTTTACACCTAAACCTCAAAACCAGTTAAGAGAGAGATAATGTTTTTTTTCCTCCTTCAGTTTTCTCCTAATTGTTGTTTAGAAGTATTGTAACTCACACTGTCTGGATAAAAGAATTTGACGCTTCCTCACCTTTCCAACTTGTACAAACTCTGTACACTGTACTTTCCTGTTCTTTCCCCTCTGCTTTGTATGTTAGAAGCGTCTGTGCATGTGTATGTATGCATATTTGCATTTAAAGGCATACTTATTTACAAATCAAAGGCTGTATTCAGTTTTTACAGTTGAATATCTGGGTGTTGGTGTGGGTTGAGCATCATTCAGGGCTAGCTGATCAGCAACATGCACATGACAGCACATTCAAATCTTTTTTCAATGAAGAGTGCTTATTCTTGCAGGTTTCAATTTCATTTTTATTGAATCTTCAGGTAAAATATCGTGTCACAGAAAATTACATTTTTAGTCTTACTGTTTTTATGACTTCTAAAAGACTGCAACAATACCAGATAGAATATTTCCATTAAGTGTCTAGAGTAACAATTATATGATGTCTTTGATTTGTGTGTTTTAATAGTCTTTGGGAACTTTTGTGTAATTTTGCTTATTTGTGTTTTAATTCCTATGATTAGAAATTACCTGTGTACGTACCTGCAAAGCTTGTTTCCATTTCCAGAGAATCAAGAATCATCTAGGTTGGGGCAGACCTCTGGAGATTATCTGTTCCAGCTTCCTGCTCAGGGCAGGTGAGCTTCTAAATAAGATCACATTGCTGAGAGCCACATCCAGATAAGTTTTGAAAATCTCTATGTATGGGCATTCTAAGGACTCCGGGCAGTATGATCCATGGCTTAACTGCCCTGATTGTGAAGAGTGGTTTTATTTCTTTGTATTCCTTGTGGCAACTTGTGTCCCTTGCCTTTTTGTCCTTAAACCTTTAAAAGGTGTGACTTGGTGGTCTTTATTACTCCCATAATAGAGAAAGGACAGCATCTAGATAGCTTCTCAAGGCTACATAAAGACAACTACCTCTCACTGGTCACAGTTCTCCACTGGGCTCCCCCCACTTCATCACTCTAGTGCTGAGGGGACTAAAGGTGGATGCAGTTTTTGAGATTCAGGTTCAAAAGAAGTGGTCCTATAGGGATGCTGGGGAGGGTCTCTTCATGAGAGACTGTACTGAGAGGAAAAGGGGTAACAGGTTCAACCTTAAACAGGGGAAGTTTAGATTGGATATAAGGAGGAAGTTCTTCACTGTAAGGGTGGTGAGGTACTGGAATATGTTGCCCAGGGAAGTTGTGAATGTTACATCGCTGGCAGTATTCAAGGCAGGATTGGACACAGCCTTGGGTGGCATGCTTTAGTGGGAGGTATCCCTGCCTATGGCAGGGGGCTGGAACTAGATGATCTTGAGGTCCTTTCCAACCCTAACTATTCTATGAGTCTGTGAATACAAGGATATAGTGATATCCTTTGAACTACTGGTTTTCCGCTTGTTACTGCAACCCAGTAAGCACTTGTTCTTCATGGCATCAATGGCACACTGTCTACTCATGTTCAACTCCTTGTCCATCAGAAACATCCATCAACAACATCGATCTTCAGCCTGCAATGTTAGTGTTTTGCTGGGCCAGATGCTGGACTTTGTGTTCTTCTTTATTGAATATCTTGAGGCTTTTGTCAAACCTTTCTTGTAGCTAATTAAGGTCCTTGTGAGCAGCAGACCTGCCCTCCAGCATATCCACTTTCCTCACCAAGTTCAATATATTCTATTGCCTTTTAAACAAGGTACTTTAAAATACAGGTACTAAGGCTTATTCCTGAAGACATTCAGGATTTATGAGACATTAAGGATTTATCAGAATTAATTTGCCAGGCAATGACATGGCACTATGTGTAGCTTTTTGCCATAAATATAGTTGGAAATCTTGTTCTTTAAGTAGGCTTTTACTTTATAGCAGCAAACTGGTCCAGTAATTTTCTTCAATATCTTTAAGAAATCTAAGATTTACAAAGTGGATAAAGTGCTAGTTTTCACTTCCAGGTTCTTTGGTGTGTTTAAATAAGTGAAAAAATAATTTATGAGACCTCTATAACAGTTATGTTTTGATCTGAAGGAATACTTTCTCCTTTGATGCTGAAATAGTATTTAGCTTAATTTCTCTGAGGAATTGTTCCTGTTCAGTTATTGAGGTAGAGTAAGTGGGAAGAGTTTCAGGAGCCCTCAGCTGATATTCTGAAGCTATGTATGGATGTAGAAGTTGAAGTAATGCTCTACAGGGGGCAGGAAAATGTGCTTCCACTCTTGGCTCCTTCTGGACTTGTGGCCTACTGTGAATTTGATTCTTGAATGTTGAAAGCAGTACTCTTGTCAGATATTCCAGCATTCATTTGGCCAGGAAAGCAATAGTCTAACCTGATAGTGAAAGAAAATTTAGATGGTTAAAATCTATCTTTTAAAGAGCTCCTAAAGAAACAGCAGTATCGCAAGCCTACATTGCTTTTCGCAGCAGACCACCATTAACTGAATCGTGGCAGTTGTAGAAATTCTAGAAAAAAGAACTTGAAAGTAGTGTTACTGTTTTAGTAGGAATTGTTTGCTATTCAACAAAATGTCATGTTCCAAATAATAAAGTTACTTCATGGGGTCAATATGCAAGACCAGGTACTGTTTGCATAGCAGTATTTCTCAGTGTTGCTTGCTCAGAGTTTGTGACTTTGAAGGCCTAAATGTAATTTTTTAAAAAATAAAATGAACAATAATGATCAGATTTCTGAGTGATATTACAAAATTTCTTATTCCTTTGTATTTCTTTGGACCTCTCTCAAGATGAGGGTATTTCCTGTGCTCTGTTCGGTTTGCAGTCTCAGAAAACAAAAGCATTAGATGATGGCACCAGTTTTGTGGGTGTTATTGTCATATGCCTGCTGGGAGTGTTTCATGTTAAATTCCAAGAAGGATATATTTTTATACTTGAGGTTTTTGTTGCCCAATCTTACCAGTTCTCCACTTTCACTCTGATGCTGGGTCAAGGTTTTAAGTTGGTTGTGACATACTTTTTTTATCTGGATCCTACAATGTTTTGGTTAGTCTGTGATTCATTTCTACTGTTTATTAGCTGTACACACGAAACGAATCATTACTGTAATTTTAAGGTAAATAGTGCATAGCCAAGAAGAAATTGAGGCCTTTCTTAAATTATAATTTATTTATTCTGTTAAAGTACTGCAATGTTTCTAATATTAAATATCCATTTAAGCTGTAAATATAAGTGGTCTGTGTGTAATCTTAAATGTTTTGTGTTTTCCTTTTAGGCTTTCAAAATAGACCAAAATCCTTAAAAGTATTTGTTAACCCAAGCAGCCATAAAAGAGAAGCCCCTCATGTTTATTATGAACAAGTTGCACCTCTTTTCAGACTTGCTGACATCAAAACTGATGTCACAGGTAAGTTGCTTCAAAGGCATGGTCTAATCCCTCGTGAAACTAGTACTTAAACATGCAAGACAATTTGAATTTACTGCTAATCCTTATTGGCTTTGCTTGCAAGTACTGCATTTGTTACTGTAATATAATACTTTTTTATTTGGTCAAAAAATATTTTGTTAATTTTGTTATTGTTTAGTTTTCCCCTGTAGTTATCAGTACTAGTAACATATTTTCTGTGGGATTTAAAAGCATTTAATCTATAAAAAGATGTTATCGTGTAATGTCTGACAGTCTTTTATATGCTTGCTAAGAGTTGTTCCTGCATTCTGAAAACACGTGTCCTTAGATACTACTTCTTTTCTGAGAGCATCTATTGGCCTGGCATCATAAGAGGAGCTTATCCATAAGGCACATTATTTCTGGATTCTGACTCAGTTTCAGGGACAACCTGGAAGCCTAAGTGATTAAATTCTGTGCTGACATGAGTAATTCTCATGAGGCATGTGGGAATGACTTGATGTCAGGAGAATGTGAAGGCACAACTTTAACGTTGCTGTGATGCTGCCTCCTGCTCAAAAGTGGGCTCCTTGTAGCAAGTTTAAATTTAAGACCCCAACTTCTGGCAGAGCTCTGCTTTATGTCCTGAATTTGCCTTTTGGCTTTTTCATTTGACTTTTTGTAAGAAGCTGAGCAGAGAAAGAATTGATTTTCTTAAGGCAGTAGAATATTAATGATCTGATTACTGCTTTTGCCCCCTTCTGTGAAGAGACCAACTCTTATGCTGCATCAGCTTTAGTCCCCAAAACCACCCAGGTTTACAGTGAAGCTATATTAATATTTCCTATTCCAAATATTTTTTGTTTTTATCTGTAGTATTATAACTCCCTTTTGTACACTGCTAATCTTTGATAATGTATTTTACATCCATGTGAAGTGTAAAATCTGGTGCAAGACATTTTAAGACAAAAAAATCTTTTCCCTATTTCTATTGTAATTGGATGGCAAAATAATCAGTTCCAGCTTAAGCAAATTATAAGACAGAGGGTTCATCCTCAGTTGTGCCTTAAACATCTTGTGACATCATGACTAGTTCATATTGGAGGCCAAAAATCATTCTAAGCAAATCTGATTTAGGCATGAAGATACAATAATGTAATAAGTGTTTATATATGAGATTTATCTTGCCAATTTTATTATCTGTACCTATGCATTTTTCAATTACTTAGCCCACAATTTAAAGTAAAATCAGTTGAAGATTAAAGATGCATAAGTGTAAAAAATATTCTGTGTTAGGATTCCTTAACTTCCTTGATTGATAAGGGAATGCCAGCAGTTTGTCTAAGTTTTGATTCTCACGGATGTGTTTTTATCCTGGAAGGCATAGATGATGGTGTAAATAGATTAATGATAAATTGTCTTCTTAGAAATTGAACTTAGCAAACCTTAGGTAAAGGTGACTGCCTGTCATATTGGTAAAGTAGTTGTTACTTAATTTTAAGCAATTATTTAAGCAAAACTACCTGTTTAAAATTTTATCCCCTATCACTGGTTAGTGTTTATCTTTGCCATGAACAGAGCCTTGTTTGTTAGACTCTGCTAAAGGCAGCATTAACATTAACCTGTCTATGATTACATTTTTAGCTATGTAATGTCACCTGGCATCCTAAAGCTGAACTTATAAATCAAATTTGTATCAATAGTCTTTTAAACTAGTAGAATTTAATATGAGCTATGAACATAACTTGTAGCCATTTAAAAAAAAAAAATCATAATGGAATAAAAACAATTTAAAATTTTTCTTTTTAATATTTTTTTTCTTTTAAGTTTTGAAACGGAACTTCAGATTTTAGCCAGATAAATGTTTGACGGCTTATCCTTAAAATAAGGTTACTTTGGCAATGTCCAAGTGCTATTGCGCTTATTAGCTGCCTAACGCTCCTCCTACAGGCAAAATGGGAAAACTACAGCTTTAAATGGTAGGAAAGAACTAAATAATCAAGAGCTATGCATTAAAAAGAGGGAGTGTGGTGATGGTGGGTGCTGAGTGAAAGTCCTGTCCACTGGTACCATCTTCTAATAAAACTAGGTGCCTTGTTTCATGTAAATCTATCAGGATTTTTTATCTCCCATGATAGTTTTGGATTTTGTGGAGTGTGTATCTCACTGTTACTAAAATGTGGCCAATATTTGCATACATAGTGATGTACAAAGGTGTATTAGGTAGTAAAGGTTGAAAGCTTTTGTACAGTTTTTACACTGAAGATAGCTTGCTTTTAGACTTCTCACATACACATATGTAAAGCTTAAATTTCATTGTGCAAAAAAATCTTAAAGCTAATTTGAACATCTTAAGTAACTTCCATTGCATATGAAGAACTTACAGGTTACTAAAAAAAGCCCACACCAACAAACTTTGACAGTGGAGTGCCTGAAGACAGAGGTCTCCTCATCCAATCCCATATTTTCATAGCTAGCTCTTGCTTCTTATGCGATCAAGATTGCCTGATCTTATTCTTACTTGTAGCTTCTGTTGGAATAAACTTTAACTTAGAACTTCGGATTGGAGGTGGTCTCTCCTACTCATGGATGTACAGCAGTGAAAAGGCATGTATGTAAACAAGGGAGTTCTGAAATAGCATTTCTTTTATCTAAATATGTTTGAATTTTTTTTTTTTTTTTTTGCTGTTGTTGTTTTGGGGTTTTTTGGTGGTTTTGGTTTGTTTTGTTTTTTTTTTTTTTGGTCCCAAATTTACTTTAGAGAGATACCAATTTCAATAAAATTAATCGAAGTTCTTAGAGTGGATTGTAGTGGGTGTTTTTTAGGGTTATTTTCATTATATGGAATAAACAAATCCCTTAAGTGTTCAGTGCAGTTAGGGGGGAATCGGCAAATTTGAATCAGTGGTTTATCTATAGCTAAGGCTAAGCAATACTTAAATTCTGGCTTTTATGCAATCTTTATCTTGAGTGTTGCAGCTGGGATATGGCTGTTAGGAGAACATTGACTCTTCTAAAACTCCAGGTTGATGAAAGCTTGGGATAGTTGGAGTCTGTGGTTGGGGTACCTACAAGTACTGGCAAATAGTGATAATTTGGTTTACATGTTTTAAAAATATGTAGGTACCTTGCAAAATCTTACACATAATAAAAAGAAATAAGTAAAGGTAATTGCAACATACTGCTAGCTTGTCCCACTTCTCTTCCTAGTTTTGAGTTTTCTGTTTATGCACAGCTACAAGCTGGATGTTGCAGCAAAACCAGTTTTCTCCATACCCCCATTTTTAGGGCAGGGTCACAAAGGAAAAGAGTGATTAAGAATTGGCCAAATAACATTAGTTTAAACTTACTGTACGGTAAGTAACATTAATATTTTTTCATCCAGTGTCCACACCAGTTAATCTGCTCTTATTAGCAGTTTTAATCCTATTGACATTAGTCTGTGTCATCAGTGCCAGTATTTATACATGTCACATAGAAGTGTTGAACTAATTCTATGTTGCTTTTTCTTTAGGTAGGGGATGAATCCTTAGTTTGTTGTTGGGAGATAGCGTATTAATGATGTTTTGGAGTATGTGTGACTGTTCCAATGAAGTACACCATAAGTGCCCTTTTTTCATAATGCTGTTACTTGAAACTTAACACATACTGGAATTTACAAGTTGGGAACAAAATGTCCTTGAAAAATGAGAAAAAAGATAATTTAGTTGTGTTAGAAATAGTTGAAAAAGCATCCAATAATAATTTTTGGTAACGCTTTTGCTAAATATGAAATCTGAAGCCTTCACAAATGGGTAAAGAAGCTCTTTCTTCCTCTTACCAAAATGCATTGTGTGAGTTTTTTTGTTTGTTGGCTTCTGGTTTTTTTTTGTTGTGCCCTTTTTCTTTCCCCTTCTCTCCCTGAATTGGAACAGGACCATATATTCAAACATCGAGCTTATTTCCAGATATCACAATTACTTTTATGTGTCCCTCTAGAGGCTGCCAAGCCTGCAGGAAACTTTTTTTATATGTGGTCTTTTTATGTCTGTGTTGGATTTGTTAATTTTTTTTTTCCCTACTTGATTGATTTTCTGTATGTTCTCAGGAATCTTTTCCTGGAAATTTCATTTTTTATTACATCTTTGTCACAATGCTTGAAAATAGATGCTGTGCACCTCTCATTCTGTCATCAAATCTTAGTTTTCTTGGAATTATCTTCACTGTGAAGCCTTGCAGTAGTCCTATATAATTTCCAAGCTTAAGCTGTTAAGTGCAAAGAGGATGGAGTCCCTGTCAATCTGGCTACCTGCCTTTATTGTTTTCTCTGTAGAGAAGTCTTCTTTATTTTCATGTCCTTGTTCTTTGAGTGAATTAATTTTGTATTGGTAAATATAACTTGTGTACATTACATCAGCAAACCACTAGGCATGTTTTCTTTTACAAAATAAAATCTTATTTACTGTACCATTTCAACTAGAATGTACTCATAACTTTCTAAATGCCATCATGCTCATTTAAAAAGGTGTGTTACCTGGTATATAATCGCAGGTTTTCATGGGAAGTTTCTTTCACCTTAAAGCAGTGGTAAAAAACTGAATCTTTATGGTTTTAATAGTCAGGTTTTTCTCACAATTTGCAGATAATGATAAAAGGATAGTTCCCATGGGTAGAAGCAAAACTAAGTATATTAGCTTTAATATTGCACTTTGATCTTCCAGAAGAGGTCCTGCAGGAAAGGAAATTCTGTAAATAATTCCTGAAAGCTATTTTTGTGATAGGTATTTTGGTAGCAAAATGATCATTCTCTGCCTGTGATATAATCAGAATAATTCTAGGTTTTTATTAAAATTTCCAAAACACGAGGTACTAGAACTTTGCTAAAACTGGCTGGGAGATTTTGAAGTTCTCCGTTGATATATGGTTGTTTAGTGTGAAGTGCAAGAATTTTATCATCTTTAATTTTGTTTTCTTTTTTGTAAAAAAGCTATGTATACATTCACCATCTACATGGATCTCTTTCTCTGCTTGTCTATATAGGGAAAGAAAGAGGTGTATTCAGTTCTTGTAAGCAGCATTTGAATAGTTTGTAGAAATACTACTATAACAGGTACAGATATGGAATGATTGTTTTAGACACCAAGACTAATAATTTTAACAGTGTTTAGAAACACTGGAGCAAAGCCCTGAACTGTGCTAGAACCAGGGACAGGCAAGCATGAAAGATTAATGTAATTTTGCATATAATGATGCATATTCTTACACAAAAAATCCATCTGCAAGTGTCATGTCAGTCAGCAAAAATCTTTGATGGGTGGCTGCAGCTGGGTTGTCTCTTCTGGCAAAGCTGGCCTAGAAAATGCTAAATGTAGTTATGATGCTCTGTGCCATCTGCAGTATGCCAGTTTATCCTGTCTTCTCTGGCATTTACAGTACTATATAGGGTATCAGCGAGCACAGAGACATCAATGTAGAGTGACAGATTCATTTCCTCCAGAGGCTATGAACTCTGGTGTATACTTGTGCCACCTTCCTCTGTGTGTTATATTCTGTTGTCGCTGGTATTTGGCTTGATTTCATACTTCCATGCTTAACTCCTCATATTTTTGATTTAGCAATTTGCATATCCTAACACAAAAGCAATTAAATTTGATTGATACTGAAATAATTCAGTCTTAACTGAGGATATACTTACATTTTCCTGAAGTTTAGCAACTGAGTCAGTGCTGAAACTTGCATTTTGATGCCACAAACATTTTCTCTGATTCTCTGAGTTTAAATGCATTAAATAGCCAAGGGTCTGATAGTGGCTAAGCTTTAATGTGTCTTCTGTTTTTGCTAGCATAACTGTAAAATGTACCTTCTCATGCTCTTAATGTGTTTAATGATTTTAAAAAAATAATCTGAACTGAACTGCTGTATGTTCCTTGTGTAAAAATTAAAAAATCGCCGAAGTTTATTGAATCTTCTAATGATTAAATAATGTTGTTTTCTGCAGTAACTGAATATCAAGGACATGCTCTCTCAGTACTTAAAGAATGTGAACTCCAGGCATTTGATGGGTAGGTTGCTTAGTGACAATGAATGTTAGTAAACCTTATCATGTTAGTTTTTATTTGTATTTCAAAATTATGGTAGTATTTGATGAGTTACGCTGTTTCACATATATATTAAGCTTGAGAAAATCAGTTTTATTGAATGCTTTGTTTTTTTTATTGCTTACTGACAATAGGTATGTATTTTAGATTCATGAGTGTTGCTAAATAAGCATAAAGCTTTCGTAAATATGCTTCATGAAAAGTGTCAGTTTCTGTATCTGTGAGAATGGCACTTTTGTCAGTTTCACTCTATCTATTTAAATGGTTCCAAAGGAGAGCATTTTATCTTAAAGTAACTTGAACATTTTTTCAATTAAAAAAATACCTCAAACTTCCTTGAAGTTCAGTGAAAATTCTTGTTCAATCATTTTTAAAGACCTTGCCATGATGATTAATCCTGCAATCTTAGTATTTTTACATTAATCATTCAATGATAAAATTCACTAATGTGGAGGATTAGTCTGGCATACTGTGGAAGTCTTACGGCATTCTTACAATTCCTATTGGAATGTTCAGTGAGTCATACAAAAGTGCTTAGATAGTATTTTATAGTCTAATCAATTGGTATTAGTTCTTGAAACTCACGGAGTTAGGTGAAAAAATATATCTCAAAATGTATGTATGTATTCCAGATTCCAAAGATAATTTCTTTCCAATTAAGACATGTGCTTTGAGATGCTAGCTTGGGAACCAGTTAATGCGGGGGAGCAGATACGAAGAAAGAGAAGAAAAAGCCTTCTTTTTCTTTTTCTTCTTGCACAAGTCCCTTCCACTCTTGAGTCTTATTTAAGTTGTTTCATCTTTGATCACTGGCTAGAGTCACTGGAGTACTTCCCCTTTAAGTCTTCTCTCCAGTAGACAGATCTTTGGCAAATAGGAACAGAAGAAGCTGGAAGAGTAACGTTTAAATCAATGTGCTGCTAGGATTTCTGAAGTGAAAAGATCCCTATCTTTTCTAAGTTAGCTGAATAAGTGTTGTTTGTTTTCCTTCCTCTTTTTTTATTTCTCATGTGGAAATTAAGTAGTCATTGTTATCGGCAGTTACAAGCAAAAAAGAAATTTCTGAAGTGTTTGAAAAATGATATTTATGACTTCTCAAATAGCTTGGCCTCCACCCATGCACTGATTCAATGAACACAGTACAGCATTAATACCTACCAAGTAGCTAACTTGGGATGCTTTTGATATGAGATCATAGTGGAGATGACTTGCAAGGGTAATTCTTTACACTGATATACCAAGAGTTATCTTAATTTTTTTTTTCAAGTAAAATCTACAGAGACTTCTAGGATGAAGTCAGCATTCATATTATGCTAAAGAACTGATGCTTTGAAAAAGAAAGCCCCAAAACATCACTAGTCTCTCTCTTCTCCATTATCTTTAGAGTAACTTTAATTCTTAAAAGCAGGAAGAGACTATTTGAAATTGGGATTTTCCTTTTCAAATTACTTAAAGGCTTATGGTGTACTTTTGATTATGTACTTGTGAAGTCCTTTGTGACTTTCTCATTACTGTCTAGCCTAAGAATTTTTTGCCATAGATATAAATATCTTATAGGCCCCCCAAATTCCCTCAGTGTTTCCTAAATTAAATTTTAATGTCGATTTTGATTTATTGAAAATTAAACCTGAAGATTTATGGGATTTGGTTTGAGTTGAAAATGAACTCCACAACAATGAAATTGTCCTACTGATGAAAATTTCAGGCAACAAAGAAAAACTCAGGCAACAACCTAACATCTTTTCACACTTTCCATTAACTCTTGAGAAATTTTATTTGTTTATTGAGAAGTGTTGCTTGTGACTTGGCAGGCTTCAGTTCTTTCCTCTTTTGCCCTGGCTTCCTGTCTGGGTTTGTTCAAGTTGAAACTGTGTTTGTCACTTAGTTCCCTGTTTAGACAATAGAATAGCACTTCTCAACCTTTTTAGATGTGGAAGGCGTTGTATGTGGTGGTAAGCGGTAAGGTAGTTTTTGTGCTGTTTTTATATGACAGAATTAACGTAGCCTTGCCCAAGCTTGGAAGCAACTGGAAGCAAGGTAGATGAGGACTGAAGGCCATGTGAACAGTTGATTTACAAACTTGTGTCTGATGGTAGACTGATGGATACACAGATGTTCCTTCCTCTAAGAAGCCTCCTCCAAAGTCTTAGTCAAATCCATTTGCTCAGACTTTCTACTCCTTATCCATAGCAGGTTCTTAATGATTAACTTTGAAATCCCTGATCCCTGATGGTATCTCTATTTTCAGACAAAAAAGTCACCTCTTGATTAATGCTAAATTAATAAAAATTAAAGTTAGCATCAATTTTATTCTATTCCTTAGACTCTTCATCTATTTTCAGTAACAACAAACACAATCTCTCAAAACCATAAAATAATGTATTATCTGTTTTCAAAAGTTTCAACAGCAAGAGGACTATCCACCTAAGTCCTTCCAGGTATACAGTGTATCAGACTACAAAAATTAACTGGTTTACTGCTGTGGAAGGTAACTTTTAAGCCTAGGAGTAAACCAATCTAAATAAAAATGAGACAAAAGACAGGAGGTGACTGTGAGCTGGAAGAAAACGTGCTCCAAACTTTCTATATACCTTTTTTTTTATGTGGTCAGTGTTTAGATAGGCAGAGCAAACATTCCTAATAATGCAGGAATTAAAAAATAGCTAGGAAATAGTAATACAAGCTGAAGAAAAATGCCAAAGGAGCTGAGATAATTTAATTTAAACACTTATTAACATAGTGAGAATTTTCATATAAAGAGCTTATCAGTTTTATCTGGTTGAGTTATTTGACATAGTTTCAAAACTGAATTCATATAAGCATGATAAAAATATATCTTAAGTGCCACCTGAAGTCAATCTTATTCTGGAAATGCTTGTAGTGTACTATTTTTATCATTAAAATCAGTTTACCTTAAGAATATAAAACTTTCAAACATTGTTAATTTGGAGAATCACTTTAATAGTTACTTAGATAAACAAAAATAGAAAAATAAAGATGTTTGCTGTAACAGAGCTTTTACAGACAAATGCATTCCTCTCTATAGCCACAGCAGGTAGGAGTTTAATTGCGTGCTCCAGAAGCAGTGATTAAGTACCTTGATGCAAAGGATTGCTGGCACTAGGGTTTTATACCTTGCTAAATCCCTCAACTGCCTGCATAGTGTGTGGAAATAGCTGTTTTCAAGTATTTTTAGTTTTATTGTAATGGTTGGTGAGTTATTATAAGGGCATTTAGAAAGCATTGGATTGCTTGTCTGGATCAGCATTGCAAGATTTAAAAGAACTTTTCTACTGAGGCACTTGAGCATGTGCTTAGCTCAGTTCATATGTACAATGTGTGATAAGGTAAGAAATATGTTCTAAACTGTTAAATGTATTTACTGCTACTGAGATAAAAGAAAGCAGAAATGAGGATGCTTATATTTTGTTTGTTAACATTCACTGATCTGACAGTGGAGGCCTACCTTATTCTTAAAAAAAATGGGTTTTAGCTATTTGAAGTTTCATTATATACATGGTGTGTGATAGGTGCTTTCCACTTGTTTGCTGAGCTCTGGGAGTCTATTTTGCCTTGTTTAGCATTTTTCTTTCTTAATAGGGTAGTTTGTGTCGGTGGAGATGGATCTGTCAGTGAAGTTGCTCATGGTCTACTACTTAAAGCCCAGATAGATGCTGGAAAAGACACAGACTATATACCAGTGCCTGTCAGAGCACCAGTTCCTCTTGGAGTAATACCAGCAGGTGAGACTGATAGATACTGTTACATATTGTAAGTCTTCTGCTTTAAATCCCTCTGGCATGTTTTACATTTTTGGCTACTAGAGGCCATTCTTGGTGCTAAAGCTTCAGTTACTTAAGGGAGCTATTGAATAACTGTCCTAAATTAGTGATTTAGATTGATTACAAATGACTAGATTTTAAATCATTATGATAATTTATAGTAATAGCACAGATGAGCTCTTTGCCTAAAGGAAGAAGCTCAGGATGAAGAAAACTAAAATAATTTTCAGCCAATCCATGCAAAGATCAAGTTTTACCCTTATTTGCTGCCAGAAATTGTATCAAACAAAAATTCTCTAGAATTTTCTTAATATAAGCTACACTGTTTTCTTTCCAGTTTTCTTGGCAGGATTCTCAGTTGGATTCATGCTTAAGGTCTATCTTTAAATGGTGTCCTAGGAATACATTTTGTGGATTGCAGTTAAAAAAAAAAAAACTAAAGCAAAACTGCACACAAAACAGCTTTATCTTCTCCTCCAGACCTGAAAATGTATGTGTCCCTTAAAATCCTCTTTCTCCTTTGTTAACTCACACTTGCATCTTATGGTGTGGTTTCTTTGTTTGGGGATTGGGAGTGGGTACGTTTGTGGCCCTTCTCCTCACAATTTTCGTATTTGCTTTTCTTAGAGCATGACCTGGGCCAGGCAGGGAGTCTTAGCTAGAATTAGTGCAGGCACGTTGATTCTGGACTGATATATGAATTACTTCTCTTTAAAAGAAGAAGGGTATTTTTGCATGGACACTACCTCATGGTGTGGATGCTAATGTAACTACTTGATGTGATTTCTCAGGTGTTTTTAAATGCTAAGGAAAAAATTTCCTCAGCCAGGTAAACAGCAAATTGTTGTTTTCAGTTTTCTGACAAAAAAAAAAAAAAAAAGGAATGAAAGTAGCATTAAGATACGGACTGGTTGCTTCAAAATATACAAGATTACACTGGATTTTTTTCAAGCTAAACCCCCCTGGAAATGTATTGGTGAAAGATACAGTAATCTTGAAGATGTGAAGCAAATGATTTTTAGTGCAGCAGTCGGACCATCATTTATATTAGTTCAGTTGCTGTGAATATCTTGATAGAGCTGAGATGGAATCTCCAGCGCTAACTCCGTGCTGTTTGGGTGTGCTTAGGTCACTATGCCTCACCATTAGGACTTACTCTCTTCAGTTTAAGACAAAAAAATCATTATCAAAAAGCATTTGTAAATCTTAAAGAATACTGTATAGCTTGTTACACAGAATGCCATAGACTTTGTTAAAAGAGAAGGTGAGAAAAATCTATGAGAAGCTCCTTAAGTGGTTCTTAAAAATAGTCTAGCTTCTTTTATTTCCATGTTACTGATATTCAAAAAGTAGTCAGTTAAGAAAACAAGTAAGTATACTTGTGCACATGAGGAAGATGGAGCTCAGTGGTCAATTAATCATCTTGCCTGCCCAGAAATCCATTGTACCAAATTATTAGGATTCTCCAGCTGAGTGAAAATAGCAGCTGTATTATGGGATTGAGTGGCTTAAACTCTGGTCATAGCCTCTATTATAAGCAGTGAAGACAACATTTTGAAGTTTCAGCCAACTTGATGGGAAAGAGCTGCTCTTGGAACAGCTTACCTCCTGAAGAGAAAAGTCCAGAAGGGAGTGTGTTTTTACTACAGTACTCTACTGAGCTGCCTTATTCTGGTCCAAATCAAATGGATGAGATGTGGGGAAGCCTGCAGTGGCACTGCTGGCCATTAGCAAAAGCTTGTGTTGCTATGGGAACTACTGCTAAGGAACTGCGTGGAGGGGGAATGGGAGGAAGGGGAGGGGGAACTGGAAGAACATTAAAAAAGCTATCCAGTTGTTACAGAACAACAGACAATCTTTATTGATGGCTGTGAACTTTTTGGTCCTAAATGGTTTGTTTAAATAAATTCATGATTTCCAATTAATTCAGAAAAATAAAATATTACTGAGGGACTGTCAATTTCTGTGATATTGCAGGCAAAGAACCAAAATATTGGTGCAGTTTTCATCAGAATTTTAGCTACGCTTGACTAGGAAGTCATTACATCACATTTATCTGTTTGGATGGGGGAGACATTAACAGCCTTATGAATATTCATGTTGTCTGGTTAATTAAGTTAATTGTACTGCAGAAGTGCTTGTACTTCCAAGGACAATTTTTTTTCCATACAGTTTCTGGTTTTTACCTTCATCACTCATGCTTTACATGACCTGCAGATACTTTGTTCTTACTATGATAATATCTAAATATATGTATCTAAAATGCACATTTTTGTAGGAAGGAGGTTGTTGGAAATTGTTATAATGTCAGGAAAATGGGTTAATATTTTGAACGGAATTGTATTTTTTTTAATAATCTTTGTTTCAGTTTAAAAAAATGCTGATGACAGTGATGCTGGTGTTGAATGGATTTTTGCTGTAAAATGAGCAGTTGGAATGAGATCTAAAAATGTGACTTAGTAACCTGTCAGGGGTGCAGGCCCATACAGAGGTTATTAGTCTTCAAGTAACATGATAGTGTTCAGGGGAACCATCTTGTTATTGGTCTATTCAGAGCTTACATGGGGGAGAAAAGATTACTTGGGAAGGTGAATAATGTCATTAAAACCATTATTTTTGGAATCACCACTTAAATCAACAAACCTTATATTAGAACATTTTTTGTATGATAACTTCCATTGTTTTCACTCTGTTTATAAACTTGGTGGCTGTTGGTTTGTTTTGTTGTTTGGTGGAGTTTTTTTGGGCAGGATGTTGGTAGTTTAGGGTTTTGTTTATTTTTTTGGTAGCATCCTGCTTGCATAGGAGCTAGGCAATGAGATATTATTGAATAATTACTGGGATCATAATGCCGTTGTATTGAGTTTTATGTAAAGAATGATACTAGCTATTGCGAAACTATGCTTGTTCTAGGTCTAGACCTTCAACTTGTGGAAAGGTGGATGTAACACTTTATGCTTTTATATACAGACAGCACTTCGTTTATATTCCCAGGAGTCATGAAGGGGTGGGGTTTTGCCTTGTTTACTTCTGCAAGTGTTAATGAGCTCCACAGATTTAAGAGAAGGATGCAATTACTTGTGCCTATCCTGTTTAGTAGGAATGAGATTTAACTCTCATTAAAGTCAGTATGAAGATTGGTACTGACTTCAGGAATGGTCATTTGTTATCTTGCTGCCATCTGTATCGATAAATTTCTCTTACTTAAATGAGGAAACGCAGTTTTAAGACAAACCAGACTGATTTTCAGAAGCATGGAAAGGCCTTGTGCTCTTTTATTAGCTTAATCTTCAGTGGCAAGGAAAAAAGGATAAATATATGTATTTTTAATGTATTTATATATATAAAAATTATATGTCTATTTTTATATATAAATTTATATATATTTGCATTGTTTTTCAGAACAACTTTCTTATTGTCGGTTTACAGGAAATACACAAAGTTTTCATGAGCTGCAGAGGTCTGCTGCATGTGTGTCTGATTTCCTTTGATTGGGAGAGGTAGCCTATTAGATTTGATAAGAGTTGCAGAAAATTGATCAAAGGAAAAATAAGAGTGCTTTTGAGCTACTACTTTAGCTATCTTCACTGGCTAAGCAGAATTAGTTGGATCTAGATGTTAAATCTCATAAGTAATTCAAACATGAAATTCTGTTGGGAAGGTACTTGTATTGTTCTGTGAAGAACTGCTATTTAGGTCAAACCTAATTTTTATGTGGCCAGTTTTTCCATATAGGACTGTAGTTTATGTTCCTTGAATTGAAAACCTAACTGTTTTGCATGGTAAATGGTATGCAAACCTACAGTTTTGCCTTTTTTTTTTATGGGTATTCTGCAGAAATGAAAATTCAAATTGCTTTTAGTTGAGTTGTTGGGTATAAATTATTGAAATAGTGGTATTCTTAATAAACTGGACTTCCTGTAAGTGTAACTAGAGAGACTTTCTTTTGGGATGAAAAAAGCCTTTAGCTTTTGAAATTGACAGTTTATTATTCTTTTAAAGTATTTCATAATCCAAATTTGCTGGATTTTAACACTTTTATAGGAAAAGAAAGAAGAAATTAGAGTACATTCACCTATAATATTCTGAGAAATACGTGAATGAAATTACATTTCTTTTTGAATTGTTCAAAGAATAAAACTGTATGTAACCTGATTTCTTCCATGTACCACTGGAGATGTAATCTTCAGGGAATATTTTATATCTGTAATCTTGATAGATACACCTCACTTATTTCCTTTACATAGCAGGAACCCTGAGAGCCTTACTCAGAGCTATTCTCTCTGATGATATGAAGGTTTACCATGAGGTTCTGAATATTCAGAATTACTTTCAGAGGCTGAGGAGCATTAAGAGTGTAACAGGTGCTCTGTGAGATGCTGACATACTTTTCCCAGTTATTCTTTCATTATTGTCTCTAAGAAAGTAAAATGTAGTCTCCAAGAGGCATAGCAGCTACCTTAGACTAGATCTAGTATAAATTTGTCTGAGAAACATACTGGCTGAGTATTATATTATTTTTACAACCTACAAATATTTCCAAAATATATCTTATTAGATAATCTGCCTTCTAGTACAGTTCCTTCGTAGAGCACGTAAGTATAGAAGAAGTGATTTTTGAGGAGCTAGTTAAAAAAAATCTCCAACACATCAGTTTTTGCAACTCCCCCTTGGTTTTTATAACATTTATGAATGGATTTGCAGAGATGAATTTTATGGACCTCTGGGAGTTTTAATGGTTTTAATTTGTACTATTCAGCATTTCTGCTGTTACTAAGACTAAGGCTTTCTGATTTTGAAAAGGCAGTAAGTGTCTTAGTTTCTTAATTCAAAAAATGTTGTGTATATTTTTTCCTGTTACTCAGCATCTCTCCTTTTTACAATAGTTTGTTTTCACTTTTACAGGTACTACTAATACTGTGGCTCATACTCTCCATGGTATTAAGCATGCAGTGACTGCAACATTGCATATTATAATGGGTAAATATTTATACATATATTATCAAATTTTAAATAATAAAGCAGCATTTAGAATGCCATGAGTTGTTTAATAAAGCCATAACATTATGCTGTATCACTGAAAACTTTATTTTTAAATGCAAATTATTTTATCTGATTTGTAGTGTACTGAAACTGCTATGATTCTTTGACTATAGTTCAGTAATAAGGATTGTGGACCTCATCTCCCGGTAACTAAAATGTGCCATGGAATAATGTCTGATTTTGGCATTCATACCCTCTTACTGATGTTCTTTTAATGCAAAAAGTAACTTTTTCCAGGCTTGATAGTGTTACTCTGCGTGTGTTATGCATTGATATGTTGTATAATCACTTGATTATTTTACTTTAATGTACCTGCTGAAGACAATAGGAAAATATCCAATTCTTCTCTTGAGGAAGTTATTAGGACTGGGCTTTTCAGGAAAATATTCTCATATTTCTGAGAAAGTACCATTCATCTTTTTAGCCCCATGTGTGTTTCTTTTGAATACTAAGTTTCTATAAGAAAGCTTTATTAGTAGAGAAAAAAAAAATGTATCATTGACCATTTGGTCTGCTTTCTGAATGTGAAAATGTAATTATGCTAAAGGGAAAATGAAGTTGCTTGTGCAAAATTTATTTTTAGGTCTTTGGAAATAGCAAATATTTAACTGAGCAACATTAACATTCTTCTCAAAGAAAATGAAAGAGTTCCAAATAAAAGAATACAAAAATGGGGAGGATGCATCGTGGGTATTTATTTTCTAGACCTTGCAGTCAGCAGTGGAAGAGCCTTTGCACTATTTCTTAGGTGGTGAGATACAAGCCTATTAAGTAAAATCTAAACTTGTCTTTTCTAATCAGAAACGATCGGTCTAATGGAAACTACCCAGGTTCTATTACAAAAGAAATGTATGTACCCTACTTTGAACAGGATTAGATGTGTAAATTCTATAACTGTAAATGTTAATACATGTAAACCCCATATGTAAGCATTTTCATATCTCCCCCAGTACACTGTTTGACCATTACAAATTTTTTGGTGAAATGATTGCAAATATTTATGTAGAAATATCACATTTTCTTTGGTACTGATTGTTGAAATTCTGAATAGAATTAAGCATTAGATCCTTTGCAGTATGATGAAGTAGATGTTAAAAAAGTCACGGTGAAAATTCATTTTGAAGCATCAGAACTTTGTTCTCTGAAATGACTGCTTTATCTGTATCTAGACTGATTCTGTTTCTACCAGTAAAACATGAATTCCTAGAGAGAGAAAAATCTGGAGTTTTGTGGCTAAATTAGGTGAAAATGGAATGATAAGTTGTATTTTGTTTGAAATACCAATGCAGTTTCTCATTTCTGATCCTTATCTTTAATCTTTTAGGACACATTCAACCAGTAGATGTCTGTACTTTCAGTACACCAACCAAGCTGTTGCGATTTGGATTCTCAGCTATGTTTGGGTTTGGTGCAAGGACTTTGGCTTTGGCTGAGAAACACCGTTGGATGCCCTCCAGTCAACGGAAGGATTTTGCTTTTATCAAAACACTGGCAGATCTCAAGTATGCCTGTTATTTTTCAAGCATTTCTCATTTTCTTGGGGAAAATGTAATAATCAATGTGGTAAAAATATAGACAGCAATAATTTAGCAATCTTAATTGCAGACAGATTTAACTCAGATGTGATGTATAACGCTCTTACAAATTAAAGAGGAGATAAATTCTGCATATTCAGCATCTCGTTAAAATCATTTTAATTTGGATAGAAGTCTGTCTAGCACTCAGAATATTGGTTTTCATGTTAGTAACTATTGATGCTTTTCTAGGCCAGAGGAATGTGAATTGTCATTTCTGCCTCTACAAATTCCACAGGAACACTCTCATGAGAACGACAAGTAAGTAAAACAGAGTCAAACATTTCCAAGGCTGCAAAAGTGTGTCCTTGAAGATGAAGCTGTAGAAATTCTTAGCTTTGTTCAAATTTGATCGTCAGGTAAAATAACCTTAAAAAACACATAAAAACATTTTGTGGACTGCAGACTCATACACTTTGTAAAATGTTCCGTATAAAGTCTTCCATTCAGTATTACTGGTTTTTCAGTTCCATTAATATCTTGCTCTTTTCTAAAGTAGATGTTATTTGTGCTGAAAAGACTTTAAATTATTTTACTTACATGTTTTCACTCTTTTAGAAAGAAGAGAGAGAAAATTAAAAAGAAGGGTGAGTTTTTGCTTTTGTAGTTATTTAAAAGTGAGCGGTGGCTGTTTAAACTGGAGTAATATAGAATTACTCTGTTATATTTAGGTAGCAAGGATCAATGGCACAAAATTCAGGGTCACTTCCTGAATGTGAGCATTATGGCAATCCCTTGTCTGTGTTCAATGGCACCAAGAGGCTTGGCACCTAATACGAGGTCAGTAGGGGTTTAGAGAATTAGTCATGTCTATAAATTCTGACATCTTACCTTAAGACCTTGGCTTTTCTGAGAATACAGGCCTGTATTTAGGTAGTCTATGTCCCCTCTGGAATGGGGGGAGGGAGCATGGACTGCAGCAGACTCTATAATCCCAGGAATTGTAATCAGTTTTTGGATCAGGCAAATAAGGTCAAGCAGTCTAACCAGAATGATGAGTGGATAATTGCTGTGATTAAATTATTTGGCAAGTCTGACTTGAGTAGTAGTCATGGAGCAGTTGTCTGTCATAGGATTTGGCTATATGTCGAAACTTCTTTCTTTATTTTTTCCAAATATAAAGGTGCCCCTCATCTTCTGCTTTAGAGCCAGCAGAAATGAAATAGGAATCTTTCTCCTGATATGAAGAGCTGAAATTCACACTTGTCATCTGTGGTTTTTTTTTAATTTCCCCTGAACATGGGAAATGCTCTATGTGTAAGATTTTGGGAAACAATGAGTGTGTAATCTGGTTGTTGACATTGACTCATTTTGCCATTAGCACATTGTTGAGAGCATACTTTGTGGATCAGAACAGTTATCCAGGTGATAAATATTTGTACTCGATGTACCCAGTTGACCATTACACAGAATAGCAAGTATGAACTTTGAAGTTATAAATGAAATATAACATGCTCCCTCAAAAAGAATGCAGAAACTTATATTTTTATATATGTGTGTGTATGTATTAAAAACCAAAACAAAGCCCACAACACTTGGCCAGATTGCTGGAATGAGTCTGGTTTGTTTCATTTGATCATCATTAGGTGAAAATGGATGTGCATAAAAAATTTTTCTTCACAAATACTGGCTGATCTGGTAGAATTTGACTACCTGGAAACAATGTAGAAACAAGTGGTTTTGATGAAGCTCCCAGTAAGAAGTTTTCTCTGCTACAGGCATCCTGCTAAGCCTCAAGACAGTACTCTGATGCTGTCCCCTCCTAGTAACTTTCTGTTCAAGTATTTAGGATATTACTTGTCAGTGGAAACTGATTCTTGTACTGTCAGTCAGTAGAAACTGATGAGAAACTGGTTCTTTTTCTTGTCAAACCCAACAGTTTCACCTGCTCTAGGTGACCCTGCCTTGGCATGGGGATTGGACTATATGATCTCCAGAGGTTCCTTCCAACCCTAATGATTCTGTGAAACTATTCTTTTTTAGCTTCACTTTCTCTTTCCATCTGTTCTGGCACCTGCTTCTCAGTGACAGAGAATTTTGAGAACTCCATGCAGTTATGCAGGTTTGACTGCCTGTTTCTCCCACAGTGTAGTTGCTCAGTGGATTCCCATTTTTTGCTCAGTGGATTCTTTTTCCCCTCTCTTTAAAAAAGTAATCTTAGGAGTGCAGTCAGCTAGTAGGATAGGAAGAGTAGACTCTTCAGACTGGTGCTTCACTTCTCATAGTGAATAGCATCTTGAATGTTGCAGTAATTGTTAGAGACTCAAGACCCATTATGGAAGCATCATCAGCTAAACTCAGCTAGGTTTCTCCACTGTGTGCTATTTTCTCCAAGAGAAAAAGGTTTTGCTGTGTGAAGACATTTGAAGTGGAATGAAAGCTCTGACTGCTGCATGTAGCTCTGGTTAACATTAGTCTAAATTTGCAGAGACATGTCAAGATATGTTTAACTTTCTGCACTATGAAAGCCATGTTTCTTGGATTTTGTCTTGGCAAGACATTTGTTTCTTACAGCATAGGTGTTGTGCTTTGCTGCAGGTTGGACTTGCAACAGAATTAATGACAATTTTTAGTCACCTCCTGAAGACAAAAGGCCATAGTGCCAAATGTGTTGCCCAGTAGCCTCCTGTGCCCTTCTATTGCAGCAAATACGATAAGGAGGCAACTTTTCAATTTCACTATTTCCTAAATCAGCAAAGTAATTCTGTGCCAGGTGACTTATTCCATGGTTATGTAAAAATTATCTTCCTGGATTGTGCTGTGTCATAGTCTGAGAATATTCCTGATGCAATTTTTCAATGGGGAGAGGTCTGTGGTGGCAGGCCAGCAGCATTACTTTTTAAGATATATTTAGCACATTTTCCAAGCAAACATGTTGAATGAATAAATAAATATATTATGTATGCATGCATATTCAGAAGATATGAAATGTATCTTCTCTTTACAGAACACAGTCTCAGCAGTGATTGTCATGTTCATTAGATGCTCTTGTTGAACACTGATTTGTCTGGACTTAGGCATGATTGCATGGGATTCAGGTTGTTAGCTTGTGAGATCAGGTACACTTGCCTTAAGGAATTTGTGAATTCTTACTAGCTCATTGTCTGACCCAGATTCTCAAAAGTGCTAAAATATCAATGGGGACTGAATGCCTAGGCCCATTGAGTCCCACTGAAGGGTCTCCTCTTGGTTAAACTCTAGTATGTGACTGTTTTATCTTGTACAAAATCCTCCTAGTTTTCAACTTTTATGTGCTTTGTGAAATGTGTAAGTAGGACTGTACTGAGAACTGCTAACAGAATTTGAATAGTGGCATATTTGAAGATCAAGATCTTTGTTAGGACAGCATGAGTCTTAATGGAGGAGGTGAATGAACCCATACACAGTGGGCTATATGATGGGGATGGGCTTGCATTCATCATGGGAATGGCTTCATGGTAAAGCTCTGTCTCATAGTATTTATGATAATCATTCCACTTTGCTGAAAAGTGAAAAGATACATTTTTGATCCCCAATGTTTAAAACCACCTGTTGAAGATAAAATAAGGAGTAGTAAAATATATGTATTAGGGTTAAAAATTATGGGTATTGATAAGGGAGGACAATTTTATCATTACAGTACATGTCGTAAATTATGGATACTATATAATGTTAATTGCTTAGTTTATATTGATCTAGAGGGGAGTGGCAAAAGATTTGGAAGAAGGGGTGGCAAAAGGTTTGGAAGAGGGGGTGGCAAAAGATTTGAGACTAGTTGACCTACTTAACTTCTGAATAAATGAGTTTTCTTTTGGGACATAAACTGGTTTGCTTTTCAGGTTGAATAATGGAAGCATGGCTCTTATTGTTGTACAAAATACTTCTCGAACAGAGTTTATAAAGCATCTCAAAAGATATGCCAGTGTAAAAAATCAGGTACGGTTAATTTCTTTCTGGGGATTATAAAAAGAACAGTTAATCGTGAAGATAGACATGCTGCAAGAGTTAATGTTAGCATCCTCATAAGGAGACTTAGCTTCCTGTCAGAATACATTAGCCCCCTTTTTATCTGTGTGGGTTTTTTGTTGGATTTTTTTCTTTTTAAATCACCGGACTAATACCGATTAGCCTATTTCAGCCCATCTGTTGTGGTTTAAATTGTATTTATGTTGTACCATAGGTTTATGGGTGTAAAGCCCTTTCACCAGAATAAAGGAAATGCATGCTCTGTTTAAGTTTTGTGTAGTACAAAGATCAAGGATGCAGATTGAGGGAGGCATCATGCAACTCTTTCTTTGTCAGAAACAGGTTAAGTTCATAATTTTAGTAGATCACTGCATGCTATGCTGGTAGCAGTGGATTATGACCATTTTTAGCAGTGAGAATTCCATTCAGTTATGAATGTTTGCATAAACTGCATTTCTATATTGTGATCATTATTCTGTCTATGAAGAGAAAAAGGAAGCATCCAAACACAGTATCTTGTTGCTGTCCTTAAGACCTGGTGTGCAGCCTGAGCACACTGGTACTTCAAATGTTTCAGGATTATTCCCTTTACAAGCTGGAGTAAAGTGTTTCCATTTACTTGAGAACAAAAACCCCAAAGATTTATGGTTGAATTCATCAACAGACATAGTTTGGGGGAGAGGTGGATGGCAATTTCATGTGACAGCACTAATAGTTGCGTTTGGAATAGAATAGAATAGTTAGGGTTGGGAAGGACCCTAAGATTATCTAGTTCCAAGCACCCTGCTCTGGGCAGGGACACCCTCCACTAAACCATGCCACCCAAGGCTATGTCCAACCCAGCCTTGAACACTGCCAGCGATGGAGCATTCACAACTTCCC